>APFE031063076.1:93240-110445 GCA_000404065.3 Pinus taeda | reverse complement strand
AGGCTTTATTCCATCTTTTTCCCTGTTCTAAAATAGAAAAGCTTCCTTATCACTTAATGATCCACATCCATTCCTTTTATTCCTAAAAGATCTCCTTGTTTTATTTATTTATTTTGAGAATATCTAATTAATCACACTTAAAAGCCTAAATATTAAACTGACTTGTAACATAGGAAAATAACTCTAGAAATGCTTGACCCCTTATGTCTATTATTTACAATGATTTCTCTTGGGTCGAATGCTCCTGCATCAGACTCCCAAGGTAGAAAAAATTCATGATCTCCTGATCATGTGTCTTCTGGTCTTGGTTTTCCTGGATCCCACACTTTGTTCTGCAAGTCATCATGTGTTGTTGCTTGTTTCTTTTCTCCAGGTCTCCATATCTTATGCTGCCTTGCTCCACTGGCTGTACTCTCACAATATTCTGCTGTCTTTCTTTTGTTGCTTCCCTTTTGTTTTATTGCTGCTGGTCTCTTTTGGGATTCCTTCATCATCATCTGCCTCATCATTTCAATTTCTTTGTCAAACAGATTTTCTCTAGCATCTTCAATAAGACCTGTACTCACAAAAAAATTGTTAGAATAAAAGATACAAGGCTTCAGTGCCCCCATAGATTTTGCTGCTGCGAGTGTTGTCTCAGTTGCCACCATAAATGTCACCCCACATGTTGCTCTAGTTGTCACTATGGATGTTGCTGGCTCCCAAACTTCCTGTCCCTCTGCAACATCCTTTCCTTGTCACCTGCAATTTCATCTGCAACTTTTTCCTCTGGTTCAGATGTCTCTAGCAAATATTTCAACATTTCATCAACATGCTGCAAATTAACTCCAGCATATACTCCATCTTCCCCTTCGACAATATTCAGAAATTGTCCATCATCCTCTTGATTGATTTTGGGAATCAAATCAAGTTCTTCAAATACTGTAGCTTCATCTTGTACTACTGTAGCAGCTCCAAAATTTTCTTCAGGACTCAACAAATCTTTACTGGATCTCTCCTCAGCTTTCTCTAGCAACACTTTAGTATACTGCTTTGAATTTTTTTCTGACTCCTTTATCATCACATCAGTATGCTGATTTTCATTCACCATGAGACTGTTAGCTAGTATTGCTTTTCTACCATCTTCTACTTCATCACTGTCATTCATAAAAACTCTATTCCCTTGCTTCTTCAGCAAATTAACCTGCACATAAGTCCTCTGTCTCTCCAACTCTCTTCTCTCGAGATCTAGTTTTCTATACAATTCAACAACTTCCTTAGGAGTAGAACTTGGAAACTTCACACGATTTTCCATATCGTCCTTAGTGCTTGACCCATCATCAGCTGGTCCTTCTTTCTCTGCATCAATATCCTAATTAGCTTCCTTCTTCTTCATCTCCTTCAGAGATCTTGTTATCTCATCATCGATCCGAACAACCTTCAGATTCAACTCTTCTTGAACAAATTCTAAACCTTGTTCATCTCCCTATTCTGTACCTGCAAACATGCGCAACTCATTAGTTTTTAAATCACAAGACTTTTCAGTCTTTACTGCTTCCTCCATTATTTCACCAATGGAAACCTCCTCTTTTGACTCAGCTTCTTTGGGTTCTTCCCGTCTCAACTGTACATCTATCATCTGCTCAAGCTTCCTCATCTCCCTTGTTAGCTGCATGCTTATCTGTAAATCTCTTTTCTGTTGTAGCCTCTGCCACTTCACTCTCTTCTTCATCAGTAAACCTTGTCTCTGGTCTTTCACATTTTCCCATAACAAATCCATCAATAGCTCAAGATGAACTGCTATCTCAGCTTCCTCTTTCTCATACTCTTCCGGAGTGAACTACTGTCTTATGTCATTCGCCTTGGCATATTTCTTCTCTTTTCTACTGTGGCCTCTTTCTGAACCTCTGCTCTCTCCTTTATGACTTTCAGTAGTCATCTCCTTCGCCATAAGTTCCTCACCTATGAGTTGCATGAAGCCTCTACCATAGCAAACTCTCTTGCTGCCACTTACCTCACCAATCCTTCCATCCGGATCTGGTCTTTTGGTAATCATTGGTCCTCTACTGGAGCCTTTCGAGCATCCTCTACTGCTCCTGTAGGCTTCTCCCATCTGCAACTTGATTCAACCTCTGTTGAATCTTTAGTTTCTGCCACATTCACTTAGAATCCCTTGCTAGACTCCTTTATCACTGCACTCTAGCTGTGATCTACTTCTTCCCGCTGAGATTTCTTCACTATGCCTTTAAGATCTTGCCTGATCTTGTTTCACTTCCTCAACTGCACTGCATCTCTGTGCTGCAATATTCATCAGTTCCAAAATCTAACATTCATTCATCACATGCAATCAACTTAACTAAAAAAAACTTGAATCTTCAAACATAACTATTCTAGCTCTGATACCACCTGATGCAAGCCAGCCTGCAATAACCAGGATCTTATATGTTCAAGCATGAGTTAGAATGCATCACACAAAGGAAACTTATCATCATTCAATCCAAACCAAACATTCAATGCTTTCATAAGCAATATGAGCTATATCAATAACTCTCAAAAGAATGCGCCCTTACTTTGCCAATTTGTCCAGAATTCAAATGTCAACAATAATTGCCCACTCTGTTAACATCTCTGCACTAAACTTTGTAACTTACATTTATTTTTATCCGCATTCAAATTGGATTCCAGTCAACACTTTCCCCAACGCTGCGAATTCTTCATTTATACTACAACTGTTTCTTTATCTCCGTCGAATTCATCATAGATTGTTTAGACATGCGAACAGGCAGCGTTGCTATCATTATATATATGCAATTATTTAAACATTCAAACCCCAACACCATCACACAATAAACTTCTCACAACCTCTTTCTCGTCCGTGCCACGAGAAGCACGGAAGGACATTAACCTGCGACTGTTTTGGTTTAACAGGTTTCTCTTAATTTTCTGAAACATAACATCATTCTTGGCCTGCGATTGTTACAGCATGATTTTCCATAGTGCCTTTGTCATTCAAATTCCACTTGTACTCGATGAGTGCCAATCCAGTATATTTTCATTTTAACAGTGAAGCATTTACAGTTTAAGAATTATAAACTTATTCCATTTCATGGAATAGCATGCACAGCAGCTTAACCCTCTCTGCGCAACCAACTATACAACGCTCCTTTACACGTATACTAACTCTGAATTCGACCAAATAAAGCAAGGAAATTGACATGTATAAAGGTTCACGGCTTCAATTGCTGGAAAAGGCACCAAGCGGAGATAATAATGCAATTCGACCTATTGAATGCATGCATCTACATTGACATAAAATCGTTGGATTTTTTAAAGCACCGAGGGGAAAGTTCAATCATCCTTTATGCAACAATTTCCTAACATATATATAATTCCAGAGTTAAGACAAGAATTGTGCCTCTTTCAACCAACGATTACAAAAGTTTAATTACATGCAATTTTGTCTTATATAGAATCAATCCAAATTCGTGATCGATTTACCCAGCTTCACAATTAAAATTAACGTACCCTTTGAGACAATCAATCAATTACCAACCAAATTTAATTGCATAACCCATAACTTAGAAATGAAACATAATCTTCAGAAAATTAAATTTTGCATTGATCCATACAGCACTTACATACTAATCTCCTTCCTTGGCCTGATTTCTAACTCATTGGTCCTTTACCAATTGCCGGAAGGCTCCCAAACAGAAAAACCTCTCACTCTCTCTCCTTTTTAATGCCTTTGAGGCTTCATAATTTATAAAACTTAGCATGATCTAAAATCACTCAAATAAAAGCTCTAACACTCTACATGCAACGCATACACATGGCAAAAAGCATCTTGAGGCTTTATTCCATCTTTTTCCCTGTTCTAAAATAGAAAGCTTCCTTATCACTTAATGATCCACATCCATTCCTTTTATGCCTAAAAGCTCTCCTAGTTTTATTTATTTATTTTGAGAATATCTAATTAATCACACTTAAAAGCCTAAATATTAAACTGACTTGTAACTTAGGAAAATAATTCTAGAAATGCTTGACCCCCTATGTCTATTATTTACAATGATTTCTCTTGGATACTTAGATTAATACAAAGATTAATCAGGATATTGATGTAGAGAAAGAAGGATCAACTGATGATGGGTCAAGCACTATGGACGATATAGAAAATCGTGTGAAGTTTCCAAGTTCTACTCCTAAGGAAGTTGTTGAATTGTATAGAAAACTAGATCTCGAGAGAAGAGAGTTGGAGAGACAGAGAACTTATGTGTAGGTTAATTTACTGAAGAAGCAAGGGAATAGAGTTTTTATGAATGACAGTCATGAAGCAGAAGATGGTAAAAAAGCGAGACTAGCTAGCAGTCTCATGGTGAGTGCAAATCAGCATACTGATGTGATGATAGAGGAGTCAGAAAAGAACTCAAAGCAGTATACTGAAATGTTGCCAGAGAAAGCCGAGGAGAAAGCCAGTGAAGATTTGCTGAGTCCTAAAGAAAATTTTGGAGCTGCTATAGTAGTACAAGATGAAGCTACAGTATTTGAAGAACTTGATTTGATTCCCAAAATCAATCAAGAGGATGATGGACAATTTCTGAAGATTGTCGAAGGGGAAGATGGAGTATATGTTGGAGTTAATTGCAGCATGTTGATGAAATGCTGAAATATTTGCTGGAGACATCTGAACCAGAGGAAAAAGTTGCAGATGAAATTGCAGTTGACAAGAAAAGGAATGTTGCAGAGGGATAGGAAGTTTGGGAGGCAGCAACATCCATAGTGACAACTAGAGAAACATGTGGGGCGACGTTTATGGTGGCAACTGAGACAACACTGGCAGCAACAAAATCTTTGGGGGCACTGAAGCCTTATATTTTTTATTCTAACAATTGTTTTGTGAGTACAGGTCTAAATGAAGATGCTGGAGAAAGTTAGAGCACAAGATATGGGATCTAGGCATACACAGATCCGAACACATGATCAGGGGATCATGATTAATTTTAAGGTTGCGTGTATGATGCAGGGGCATCAAGACCATTTTCATTTGTAAATATGTGATAAAAGGGGGGTGTGATAAATTTTAATATTTTGTTATTTTTAATAAAATAGGAAAGTAAGGATTATGTAAATATTCTTTTTCTAAATAAAAAGTAATGAGAGAAATAGTTTAGGAGCAAAATTTGAATAGAATTTCTACGTTTTTTCAGTTAAAATTAGGATAAGAGTGGAGAATAAAGCTTCACCATTTAAATCGTTATGTAAAAAGGAAAAAACTTGATTTTGTAAAAGATAAGGACCAAGAAGGCTTATCCTTAATTATAAATAAAGTGGCAACAAAGCTCTCAGGAGGGAGGAGAGGCATGCTAGAAGAATTATGATAACTTTTTCTCTCCGCTTTCTCATGAGTAAGCAATTTCCTGTTGTTATGGATGCATGTATTTAATAAGTTTATTAACTCTGTATTGAGGGGTTGAATAGATTATGCGTGCAATTGTTTCTGTGAATTCATGTATAATTCTAGTACGAGAATAGGGAGTTCTTGTGGAGGAGAGTGACAACTGATTATTATCGCAAGCATATCATACGCGCTGATCGCACCATCAATGCTTGGGTAACAGAGATTGTTAGAGGTTGTTACGACCAAGAAGTCACCAGAATGGATACTTTTACAAGTTTGTTGCGGGGAATAAATGAAATTGAACTATTTGTGTTCTGTTCATATGATTGAATTGGGTCATGTGAAGTACAAAGATCATCAGAGAAGCAGAGGAGACTGGTCGAAGGCATTGGGTTGGAGTGTTGTGAGATTTTGTTCAAAATTTTAACTATTTCAACTAGATCTTGTCACCCAGTGGGAATATAGATCCATTTCCAGATTTAATCTCCATGCATTTTGTATTTTGGAACTCTACAGTGAAAATAATCTCAATGATTCAGTTGGAAAATGATGGTTGCGACGAGTTTGAAAACTCTCCATTAATAGTACAGTTGTGGTGAGAGCGTCACTTACTTTGAACACTGAAATTAATTAGGAAGAAGTACATATTAATGGTTGAATTATGATCTGTACTGTTGCAATGATAGTATTCTTCACTTTTCCTTTTGTTGCTTGCTTTTGTTGGGCTTTGATGACCTCGAGCACATCATAGTTTTAGGCTCGAAACTTTGCATGAGCTGCGGAACCTGAGTATCACTGTCTTCACAGTGGGTGTCCATCATACTAGATTTTAAAAAACCCAGAATATTTCTTCACTTATGCATATAAAGCATGCACCTCAAATAATTTCCCAATAACAGAATTTATCTTTTTATTTATGGTTATGAAACCATTTCACAATTTCTGTATATGAAAGTTTACTCCTTCATGGCAAATTCATAACTTTAAAGTCTTCAATCAAACCCAATGAAATAAATCATTCACTATTTAATGAAAATGTCCAATTTTGTTTTCCCCAATCCCAAATTAAATTCAGACTCACATTATCATTTCTTTCCAATGGCTTGAGTCATCATCACAAACATATATATCGTTCATCAAAAGGTATTTGCAGCCTAATGTTTAAACATCAAATCTGTCTACGAATAATCACCCACACACATACCTTGAATTCATGCTCAAGGAGGACTCAAGAATGTGCTCTTACTCAATGTGGCACACCTATCGATCTTATACAACACACATCAATGGGATTTATTGATTTTAATACCAGCGTGCCATTCTAATTTGAGCTGCGCTTGTAATTCAACCGGCCACCACACGATACTTCAGGAAAATTGTGATTCAATTCAAGAAGATATCACAACAACGTTCTTTTTAACTGGGATTACGCTGAGACTTGAACATATACCACCACTACACCAAGCTACAATGATACACAGGTCATTATATCACATAAAATGCAACTACACCCACGCTTGCAGGTATTAATACACAGATCTTTCAAACATTCGCTGGCAATTTACTTATACAGAATTCTGTCTCTTTGGAATCGATCCATTGAGATTGATTTGTTAACTCCACGATTTCAATTAAGGCGCAGGCTAATTTGATAACTCCATGATTTCACACAATTTCATATAAAACAAATAATCATTCACACCGCGTTCGATTTGATGTCTTCACAACCAAATTATATAAAACATGTATTCAACTTAAAATCTAGTTACAAAAATATTCCACCACTTAATGAATCGAACCCCACAATTCTGAAAACACACTGTTTTTACATTAACAAATGCTAATAAATACTTACAACCTTTCTTCGTGGCCAAATATTCAACAGTCGTGGCCTTACAATTTGTTGAAGGCTTACAACCTTGCTGTCTAAACCTACTCTCCCTCTCTGATTTTCAATGCCTTTGAGGCTTCATAATTTATAAAACTTAGCATGATCTAAAATCACTCAACTAAAAGCTCTAAAACTCTACATGCAATGCATACATATGGCAAAAACCATCTTGAGGCTTTATTCCATCATTTTCCCTGTTCTAAAATAGAAAAGCTTCCTTATCACTTAATGATCCACATCCATTCCTTTTATGCCTAAAAGCTCTGCTTAATTTCTATTTATTTATTTTGAGAATATCTAATTAGATCATACTTAAAAGCCTAAATATTAAACTGACTTAGAACTTAGGAAACTAATTTCACAAATGCATGACCCCCTATGTCTATTATTTACAGTAATTTCCCTTGGGCTGAATGCTCCTGCATCAGACTCCCAAGGTAGAAAAAATTAATGATCTCCTGATCATGCGTTCAGACCTATGTTTTCTTGGATCCCACACTTTGTTCTGCAAGTCCTCATCTGCCGTTGCTTGCTGCTTTTCTCCAGGTCTCCATATCTTATGCTGCCTTGCTCCACTAGCTGCACTCTCACAATCTTCTACTGTCTTTCTTTTGCTGCTGCTTCTGCTGCTTCTCTTCCTTGCTGATGTCTTCCTCTAAGACCCTTTCAACATGATTCTTTTGATTAATTCAATTTCCTTATCCAATAAATCTTCAAGCTGCTAATTTCTTGCTGCCACCATAAATGTCACCCCACATGTTGCTCTAGCTGTCACTATGGATGTTGCTGCCTCCCAAACTTCTTGTCCCTCTGCAATATTCCTTTGCTTTTCGCCAACATATACTCCATCTTCCCCTTCAATAGTCTTCAGAAATTGTCCATCACCCTCTTTATTGATTTTGGGAATCAAATCAAGTTCTTCAAATACTATAGCTTCATATTGTACTACTATAGCAGCTCCAAAATTTTCTTCACGACTCAACAAATCTTCACTGGCTTTCTCTTCAACTTTCTCTAGCAACACTTCAGTATATTGCTTTGAGTTCTTTTCCGACTCCTCTATCATCACATTAGTATGCTGATTTGCACTCACCATGAGATTGTTAGCTAGTCTCATTTTTTTACCATCTTCTACTTCATGACTGTCATTCATAAAAACTCTATTCCCTTGCTGCTTCAGCAAATTAACCTGCACATAAGTCCTCTGTCTCTCCAACTCTCTTCTTTGGAGATATAATTTTCTATACAATTCAACAACTTCCTTAGGAGTAGAACTTGGAAACTTCACATGATTTTCTATATCATCCTTAGTGCTTGAACCATCATCAGCTAGTCCTTCTTTCTCTACATCAATATCCTGATTAGATTCCTTCTTCTGCATCTCCTTTGGAGATCTTGTTATCTCATCATCGATCTGAACAGCCTTCAGATTCAACTCTTCTTGGACAAATTCTAAAGCTTGTTCATCTCCTTGTTCTGTAACTGCAATCATGCGCAACTCATTAGTTTTTAAATCACAAGACTTTTTAGTCTTGACTGCTTCCTCCATTATTTCACCAATGGAAACCCCCTCTTCCAACTCAGCTGTTCTGAGTTCTTCCCGTCTCAACTGTACATCCATCATCTGCTCAAGCTTCCTCAGCTCCCTTGTTAATTGCGTGCTTATCTGTAAATCTCTTTTCTGCTATAGCCTCTACCACTTCACTCTCTTCCTCATGAGTAAACCATGTCTCTGGTCTTTTACATTTTCCTGCAAAAATTCCATCAATAGCTCAAGATGAACTGCTATCTCAGCTTCCTCTTTCTCATACTCTTCCTGAGTCAACTGCTATCTTATGCCATTTGCCTTGGCATATTTCTTCTCTTTTCTACTGTGGCCTCTTTTTGAACCTCTGCTCTCTCCTTTATGAATTTCAGTAGTCATCTCCTTCGCCATGAGTTCCTCACCTATGAGTTGCATGAAACCTCTACAACCACAAACTCTCTTGCTGCCACTTACCTCACCAATCCTTCCCTCTGGATATGGTCTTTTCATAATCATTGTTCCTCTGCTCGAACCTTTCGAGCATCCTCTACTGCTCCTGTAGGCTTCTCTCATCTGCAACTTTATTCAACCTCTGTTGAATCTTTAGGTTCTATCACATTCACTTAGAATCCCTTGTTGGGCTCCTTTATCACTGCACTCTAGCTGTGGTCTACCTCTTCCTGCTGAGATTTCTTCACTATGCCTGTAAATCAAATTATCCAAGCATAACCTTTAAACCAGAGATAAATAATACTTGTCAACTCACCTTTCAAGATCCTGTTGATCTTGTTTCACTTCCTCATCCACACTGCATCTCTGTGCTACAATATTCATCAGTTCCAAAATCTAACATTCATTCATCACATGCAATTAACTTAACTTAAAAAAACCTTGAATCTTCAAACAGAGCTATTCTTGCTATGATACCACCTGATGCAAGCCAGCCTGCAATAACCAGGATCTTATATGTTCAAGCATGAGTTAGAATGCATCACACAAAGGAAACTTATCATCATTCAATCCAAACCAAATTTTCATTTGTAAATATGTGATAAAGGGGGGTGTGATAAATTTTAATATTTTGTTATTTTTAATAAAATAGGAACTAAGGATTATGTAAATATTATTTTTCTAAATAAAAGGATATGAGAGAAATAGTTTAGGAGCAAAATTTGGGATAGAATTTCTATGTTTTTTCAGTTAAAATTAGGATAAGAGTGGAGAATAAAGCTTCACGCTTTAAATCATTATGTAAAAAGGAAAAAGCCTGATTTTGTAAAATATAAGGTCTAAGAAGACCTATCCCTTATGTATGTATAAAAATAAGTGGCAGCAAAGCTCTCACGGGAGAGGAGTGAGGGCCAGAAGTATTATTATGAAATTCCTCTTGGCGTTCTGAAGAAAAATCGAATAGTTGTTAAAGCGGGGTGTATGTATCCCATAATTTAATTTACTATGTATTGAAAGGCTTGGGTCGCCTTCTTATTTCTCCGATTGATGTTTGACTGTGTGTATTGGAACAATTCAGATTATTTTCGTTTCATGGTTATGCAGCCAACATTTTAATGTCATTTTAATTACAGTAAAATGAAATCACTCCATCACAATCAAGGTATACTGCGTGCAGAATAATGAAATCGAGTTGTGGGAGAGAAAACATAGAGATGGAGTCCTCGATACCTAGATTATTACCCTTTCTTGACATTGAATTTGTTTTTCCAGAATTATAATGTTGGGTTGAAGTGCCCTGTAAGGTTGCGTACTGTAATGAAGACATGCATGATCGGCGAACAAACAAGTGTGCGTATTATGCGAGAGACGCCTGACGAGTGAATAATGAGACATGCATGACCAGTGGGTTGATGTGATTAAATTATGTCTTTTTGATGTTGCTTCCTCAGCAAAGTGTTGCCTTCGGGACATACACATTTAGTGGTGAAGAGCTAAACATCAGCGCATTAAGAAGTACCTCTGGAAATCTATGTGCTCTACTCTTGACACACATCCCTGGCCTTGGAAATGGTATGCAAGGTAGCGAAGATGTTGATGATAATACGGAGTTTGTCAGTGGAACAACTGGAATTAATTTCGTTGTGAGGTTGCCACGGTTTGAGCATATGCTACAACAACACCAGTTTCACTGTAGCCATAGAAATTAGATCATAGCCATGGAAGACGGATGACAGAGAATGCAAGTCATACTCTTTCAAGATCATTGTGGCAAGCTTGATAAGAAATCAACTAATTTTTTTTTTCCATCATTGATGCTTAAAGCTATGCTTTAATGGGATATATGAGATGAATCCTGTTTTGGAGAGTCATCTAAGATACAATGAATGCTATTACTGAATTGCTTGTAGGAGATGTGGATTTTCTGATCCTTTCTCCTTTCTTTTACTTGTTTTTAAAGTGTTACTGATGTTGTCCCTATAACAACCTACATGGGTGATATTGTGCTTGCTGACTTTCAGTCCACCGAGCCTTTTTCTATAAAAAGTACATGAACTGAATTTGATGAAGGAAGGCATGTCTGCGTTCTAGATGTATGCGTTCTTAGAATCTCATTAAGTTGTATAACAATTGCAATGGTGATGTGTAGGTTACCCTAAACAATTTAGAGAATTATTGGGTAATGGTTAAGATGCACGCTGATATGCACAGAGATTAAAGATTCTGGGTATTGCTGGTTCAGGCCTGCATTAGGTGGTATCAGAGCGGGAATGTTTTTTTGAAGAAGTTTTTTTTTTAGTACAGTTGAGAACTAAAGTGTGTTTTTGAATGTATAAAGGAAGATCAGATTTTTAAATTTAATATGCAAGCATACACAAATGCAGTGAAGAAGATTGCAGAAGTGGAAAGAAGACAAGATCATGTAGGATCTTAAAGGTGAGATTATTTTTTTGAGTTGAAATTTATGATTGAAGTTTATGGTTGCAGAGAAGGTGGCAGTGAACCTAGCATTCAGCTGAAGGCTGAATGAGGACAATTGCAGTGTCATGAAGAAGAAGGTGAATTGAAGCTATAGCCTGAAGAGAGTAGAGAGAGTGCTCAAGAGGTTCCAGAGGTAGTGAAATAGTACTTACCAAAAGACTGAGTGAGGAGAGCTTGGTAAGGTAAGTGGCAGCAAGAGAGATTGATGTTGCAGAGGCTAGTACAACTCATGGTGAGTGAGAAACTAATGAGGAAGCAGTCTGCCAGAGGGAGAGGGACTTTCAAAGGAAAATGAAGTCAAGGTGGTAGTGGAAGATCTACAGCACCTAAAGAAGGAGCTAGCAGTAGCTCAGCACAGCATGCAACCACAGGAGGTGATGTAAGAGGTAGAGGGAGTTTTTCTAGAGGAGGAAGAGGTTAAGAGAAATGCCACAGAGATGAGATGACTGCAGAAGTTCGAGGAAGAAAGATTGCAGAAATAAAGGTACAATTGCAGGTACTAGAAGAATGGCTGCAAGAGTAGGAAAATCAGAAAGGAAAATGGATCTTTCCACTGAAGGGAAAGAGAGTGATTTGGCGACAATTGCAGAGGAGGTTGAGGCAAATTGTGATTGCCTTGTTGGAAAAGGGACTTAGAGTTCTTGTGCCAGAGATGAAATTTGAAGATTCCACATGCAGATCTGATCAAAGGGAAGTGCTGAAAGAAGCAGTCAAGACTAAAAAGTCTTGCAGTTTTAAAACTGATGAGTTGTGTGTGTTTGTAGGTGCAGAGGAGGTTTCCATTGGTGAAGCAGAGGAGAAGATCATTTGTGATTTCTTGAATTATTGGGTAAATCCAGATCAGCTGGATAATGTAAAACCGTGTATTTTTGTAGCTAACAATTGTGATGTGATTACAGGTGTTGAGGAGGATGTGCCATCTTGTGAAATTGTTACAGCACAAAAGGAAGTTTTTGTGGATGTTGAAGAAGAGAATCAGTCTGAAGCACAGATAAGGGAAGTAACAGTTGATACTGTTGAACATTTTGTGCAAACTGAAAGTTTATGTATGAATGCAAGTGATGATGATATGCTTCAGCGATGCTACAGAGAAATTGAATTGTTAGAATATTTGTTGGAGAATCCATAGTATGACAGGGAGATTGCAGAAGAAAGAGTTCAGTGCAGTGAACAAGAGGGAAAGGACATCATGGAAGTAGATGATATGAGAGGAAGACAGGTTGATAGTCTTGAGAATTCTTTAGAGGATTCTTTGGAAAGTTTGGATCAGCATACTGATGTGCTGATAGTGGAGGAGGATTCAGAACAGTGTATTGAAATGCTGACAAAGGAGTACAAGGCACTAAAGCCTTATATTATTTATTCTAACAATTGTTTTGTGAGTACAGGTTTTATTGAAGATGCTGGAGAAAATCTTTTAGACAAAGAAATTGAACTGATGAGGCAGATGATGATGAAGGAATCCTGGAAGAGACCAATAGCAGTGAAACAAAGGAGAAGTAGCAAAAGGAAGACAACAGAAGATTGCAGGAGCACAGCCAGTAGAGCGATGCAACATAAAGTGTGGAAACCGGGAGAAAGGCAGCAAGCAATAGCACATGATGACTTGCAGAACAAAGTGTGGGATCCAGGAAAACCAAGACCAGAAGACACATGATCAGGAGATCATGAATATTTTCTACCTTGGGAGTCTGATGCAGGAGCATTCATCCTAAGGGAAATTATTGTAAATAGTAGACATAGGGGGTCATGCATTTGTGGAATTAGTTTCCTAAGTTCCAAGCCAGTTTAATATCTAGGCTTTTAAGTGTGATTTAATTAGATACTCTCAAAATAAATAAATGAAATTAGGGAGAGCTTTTAGGCATAAAAGGAATGGATGTGGATAATTAAGTGATAAGAAGGCTTTTCTATTTTAGAACAGGGAAAAAGATGGAATAAAGCCTCAAGATGTTTTTTGCCATATGTATGCATTGCATGTAGAGTTTTAGAGCTTTTAGTTGAGTAATTTTAGGATATTTTAGATTATGCTAAGTTTTATAAATTATGAAGCCTCAAAGGCATTGAGGATCAGAGGGAGAGAGTGTGAGATTGAGAGCAGGCTTGAACAACCAAGGCTGTAAGCCTTTGGCAATTTGTAAAGGGTCATGAACGTTGGATATATGGCCAAAGAAAAGGCTGTAAGTGATCACTTTTTGTTTATATGAAAACCATGTTTCAGATTTATATATAACCCATTGATTGATGGATTTCTGTAGTTAATAGCGTTATGGGCTATTGAGTAAAATTTGTGTAATTCAGTGGCATAGAAAGTGAATGAATTTCACTGTTGCAAATGTCTTAAATAAATTATAAACCATTAAGAGCTATAGTATTGTAATGGCAATTCGAAGGGGATGGGCGCTGTTGAAAAAGTGCCATCTTACAATGTGAAACCCAATTTTATGCGTATCCAGCGAACAAAGCCTTGTGAAACTTCAATTTGGTGTAAACTGGCAGCGTAGTGAATGGTAGAAAATATTTTCAAAACCCGTGAAGACAACCCGGTTGAATACCAGCATATTCTCCAGCGATTGAAGCCGTGAACTTCTATATGTGTCAATTCGTTGCTTTATTTGTCAAATTCCGAATTGGAGCGCTGCGTTTTTTCCCATATTATCTTTCATAGTTGTTGCGCAGAACAGTGTTGTCAATTCTCGTGGTGATTGGGTTGAATTCAAAACCTCTGGCTTGAAAGAGCGTGCTGGGTTGAATTCAGATGGTTTGAGGCACTTTATCAGTGAAATTGTTTGGTAAAATCGTAAGCACCTACATCAGAGCTATCTGCGATCAATGGGTATCGAAAATGATGTTTATTGGATGAAGGTGTGCGAAGGGAACTGATCAATTGATTCTGAAAAGCTTCGGAAGTGCCATGAAGAAAACCGTGTGAGAATCTCGGCGAGTTGGCTTCTTATGAGGGCCGCTCCAAAATCATAATACAGGAGACTCGTTTTACATGTATACTCCGTTCTATTTCTCAGTACCACAACCGGAATTCGATCCCTGGCAATAACATAAAGTCAAAAAGCTTGCAAGTTTACGTATGTGTGAGAATCGATGAATATCGTGAGTAAACCAAACTCCAATGTAAATTCTGGTTAGTTATTCAAATGCCTTCAAGTATAAGAGAATAACTATGATGGACGCAGAGTCATGTTGTTTGATATGGAATTGAATAATTAAACTTAAACTTGAATGTTCGGTTCTTGAAGTGGTGCTGTGGTTTAACCAATCGATTGGGTTAAATCTTAATCCAGAGAAAGCCGAACCTTGGTTTGAAGTGCGATTTCTTAACAGGGATCGGAAGGAGGAGCAGAGATTCTTGTGAACACCATGAACAGCCTGCAGAAGAGGGAGAAGAATCAGTTACATAAAGGATGAAATTGGCAAATGCTGAAGCACATGCTTTTATATGCATGAGTGAAAAAGATCCTGGTTATATGCAGGCCTATCCTGCACCAGTTATCAGAGCCTAGCTCTGTTTTCATTGAAGAATGTTGTTTTGCTTTTAATAAATGCAAGAAGGTTTTGTTGAAGAACTGAAGTGTATTTTTGAATGTATGATGAATGATTGAAAGGAAGATCAGATTTCTAAATCTGATATGCAAACTACACAAGTGAACAAGATTGCAGAAATGGAAAGAGGACAAGATCATGCAAGATCTTAAAGGTGAGATGATTTTTTGAGTTGAAATTTATGATTGAAGTTTATGGTTGCAGAGAAGGTGGCAGTGAACCTAGAATTCAGCTGAAGGCTGAATAAGGAGGATAATTGTAGTGTTCTGGAGAAGAAAAGTGAGTTGAAGAGATAGCCTAGAGAGAGCAGAGGAGTGCTCAAGAGGTTCCAGAGGCAGTGAACCAGTACTTACCAAAAGACTGAGTGGGGAGAGCTTGGTGAGGTAAGTGGCAGCAAGAGAGATTGCAGTTGCAGACGCTAGTACAACTCATGGTGAGTGAGAAACTCATGAGGAAGCAGTCTTCCAGAGGCAGAAGGAGTTTTTCTAGAGGAAGAAGAGGTTCAGAAAATGCCACAGAGATGAGATGACTGTAGAGGTTCGAGAAAGAGAAAACGCCACAGAGATGAGATGACTGCAGAGGTTCGAGAAAGAGAGATTGCAGAAATAAAGGTACAGTTGCAGGTACTAGAAGAATGGCTACAAGAGCAGGAAAATCAGAAAGGAAAATGGATCTTTCCATTGAAGGGAAAGAGAGTGATTTGGCAACAATTGCAGAGGAGGTTGAGGCAAATTGTGATTGCCTTGTTGAAAAAGGGGCTTAGAGTTCTTGTGCCAGAGATGAAATTTGAAAATTCCACATGCAGATCTGATCAAAGGAAAATGCCGAAGGAAGCAGTCAATACTAAAAAGTCTTGTAGTTTTAAAACTGATGAGTTGTGTGTGTTTGCAGGTGCAGAGGAGGTTTCCATTGATGAAACAGAGGAGGAGATCATTGATGATTTCTTGAGTTATTGGGTAGATCTAGATCTGCTGGATAATGTGAACTCTTGTGTTTGTATAGCTGACAATTTAGATGTGATTACAGGTGTTGAGAAGGATGTGCAATCTTGTGAAACTGTTACAGCACAAGAGGAAGTTCTTGTGGATATTGAGGAAGAGAATCAGTCTGAAGCACAGATAAGGGAAGTAACAGTTGATACTATTGAACATTTTGTGCAAACTGAAATTTTATGTATGAATGTAGGTGATGATGATATGCTTCAGCGACGCTACAGAGAAATTGCATTATTAGAATATTTGTTGGAGAATCCAGAGTATGACAAGGAGATTGCAGTAGATGAAAGAGTTCAGTGCAGTGAACAAGAGGGAAAAGACATCATGGAGACAGATGATATGAGAGAAAGACTGGTTGACAGTCTTGCGAATTCTTCAGAGGACTCTTTAGGAAGTTTGGATCGGCATATTGATGTGCTGATAGTGGAGGAGGATTCGGAACAGTGTACTGAAATGCTGGCAAAGGAGTGCAAGGCACTGATGCCTTATGATTTTTATTCTAACAATTGTTTTGTGAGTACAGGTCTTATTGAAGATGTTGGAGAAAATCTGTTAGACAAAGAAATTGAACTGATGAGGCGGATAATGATGAAAGTATCCTGGAAGAGCCCAGCAGCAATGAAACAAAAGAGAAGCAGCAAAAGGAAGACAGCAAAAGATTGCAAGAGCACAGCCAATAGAGCGATGCAACATAAAGTGTGGAAACCTGGAGAAAGGAAGCGAGCAATAGTGCATGATAACTTGCAGAACAAAGTGTCAGATCCAGGAAAACCAAGACCAGAAGACACATGATCAGGGGATCATGATTAATTTTAAGGTTGGGTGTATGATGCAAGAGCATCAAGACCATTTTCATTTGTAAATATGTGATAAAAGGGGGGTGTGATAATTTTAAATATTTTTTTATTTTTAATAAAATAGGAAGTGAAGA
>APFE031063076.1:51649-92685 GCA_000404065.3 Pinus taeda | reverse complement strand
ATAAAGAAGCAGCTAAAGCTCTCAGAGTAGAGGGAGGAGAGGCGTGCTAGAAGTATTATCATTGAATTTTCCACCCAACGTTTTCATTAATGATCGATTCCCTGTTAAACTGGATGCATGTATTTTATAATTTAATTCACTATGTGTTGAAAGGCTTGGTCACCTTCTTATTTCTCCGCTTGATTGTTTGACTGTGTGTATTAGAGCCGACATTCTAATTTCATTTCATTACAGTCAAATGGAAATCCTCTGTTTTGCGCAGAATAATAGCAATATTAATTAAAGGAAAGTCGATGGAATGCCTTAGAAATCCCGCAGTTTTTAGCATGCACGTAATTGTTTGCATGTGATATGTTATTATCTGTGTATCAAGAAAATTGGGCGACAATGGCGGTATAGGTTCGAACCCCGGCGCAATTTCCAGATTAAAAGAGTTATCAAACATCATATGTGTGGTTGCATATGCGTGGTTGTTTCCTTATGTGTTTTGGTCGGAGTTCGAACTGCTGTAAAAAGACAAGGAGCGCAGTATAGTTGTTTGCGCAGAGAAGGTATAGTTGTTTGTGCAGAGAGAGAGAGCGATCAATGATTGGGGCTTTATTGTATATTAAAGCGTTGAGTTTTATTTAGATTCAGCGTACAGTCCGGCCTGTCCAGATGATGCCCGATATGCAGAAGATGCAATTCGTGGTCGTGATGGATATAATTTTGATGGGCATCGTCTGAGGGTTGAGCTAGCCCATGGGGGTCGAGGGTAGTCTTCATTCATTGATTGCCATAGCAGTTACAACAGTGCTAGTGGTGGTGGCGTGTTGCAGAATCTGAGGTTTAATTTAATGGCACTTTAAAATTTGGTTGCTATTGCTACGACGACGTTATAGCGTCATGCACAGTGAGATGTGGAGTTGCAATACATATTTTGGTTGGAAGTTATTGCAGTCTCTTAAAATCAACTTTTAGATGAATGGATAGAGTTACAATGGTGTAAATTCAACGGCTTAAGCACGAAGCAACAGTTACAGTTTTATCTATTGTATTAAGGTGAAGCTAAATAAGGGGTGCATATGCGAACGCCATTTCTTGTCGTACAACATATTATAGGTCTAGCAAATACAGACGAAGCAAAAGTTTTCGACAAGACAAAACTCCAGAGCCAGTGCATAGGAAATTCACACGGTCAAGGAGTTCAGGGTTACTGAGCGGGAATTTTTGAATGGTTGAGATCGTGACCTTAAATTGAGCGGGCTGGACTGCACAATAGCCTTACTCGGCCGCGGAGAGTGTTCAAAGGATAGTATTTTCGACGGGAAAAGTTCCAGGTGGAGGATAATGGGAAGTTTGCGTTCGTGTTGCTACGAGGTTGGCAGAAGAGGGTTTTTATCGAGGATTTTATAAGAGCGAGAGAAAGCTCAAGAACATTTATGGTCTTTTGAATGCATGACAAACAATTAGAAGGTTTTAAACTAGGAAAAAAAAATGGGAATTGCATTTTATAGGGTAGTATTGGCAGATCCTGGGTATTGCGGGCTTTGGCCTAGTCAGTGGAGGATCATTAGTGGCCCTACCTGCATCATTAGTGGTATCATTATGTAAGTTTTGAATTACAGGAGCCTGGAGTTTACGAAAAGTGGGTCTGTAGCTAACAATTGTGATGTGATTACAGGTTTCACTGAGGAGGATGTACAGTTGAGATGGGAAGAACTCAGAACAGCTGAGTTGGAAGAGGAGGTTTCCAATGGTGAAATAATGGAAGAAGCAGTCAAGACTGAAAAGTCTTGTGATTTAAAA
The DNA here is from genome assembly GCA_000404065.3 of Pinus taeda. Taxonomy (NCBI): domain Eukaryota; kingdom Viridiplantae; phylum Streptophyta; class Pinopsida; order Pinales; family Pinaceae; genus Pinus; species Pinus taeda. The sequence continues at coordinate 90,897 of APFE031063076.1, read as the reverse complement.
ACTAATGAGTTCCTCATGTTTGCAGGTACACAACAAAGAGATGAACAAGCTTTAGAATTTGTTCAAGAAGAGTTGAATCTAAAGTTTGTTCAGATCGATGATAATATAACAAGATCTCCAAAGGAAATGCAGAAGAAGGAATCTAATTAGGATATTGATGATGGGTCAAGCACTAAGGACGATATAGGAAATCTTGTGAATTTCCCAAGTTCTAATCCTAAGGAAGTTGTTGAATTGTATAAAAAACTAGATCTCGAGAGAAGAGAGTTGGAGAGACAGAGAACTTATGTGCAGGTTAATTTGATAAAGAAGCAAGGGAATAGAGTTTTTATGAATGACAGTCATGAAGCAGAAAATGGTAAAAAAGCTAGACTAGCTGACAGTCTCTTGGTGAGTGCAAATCAGCATACGGATGTGATGATAGAGGAGTCGGAAAAGAACTCAAAGTAGTATACTGAAGTGTTGCCAGAGAAAGCTGAGGAGAAAGCCAATGAAGATTTGTTGAGTCCTGAAGAAAATTTTGGAGCTGCTATAGTAGTACAAGATGAACCTACAGTATTTGAAGAACTTGATTTCATTCCCAAAATCAATCAAGAGGATGATGGACAATTTCTGAAGATTGTTGAAGGCGAAGATGGAGTATATGCTGGAGTTAATTTGCAGCATGTTGATGAAATGCTAAAATATTTGCTGGAGACATCTGAACCAGAGAAAAAAATTGCAGATGAAATTGCAAGTGACAAGCAAAGGAATGTTGCAGAGGGACAGGAAGTTTGGGAGGCAGCAACATCCATAGTGACATCTAGAGAAACATGTGGGGCGACATTTATGGTGGCAGCTGAGACAAAACTCGCAGTAGCAAAATCTATGGGGGCACTGAAGCCTTATATTGTTTATTCTAACAATTGCTTTGTGAGTACAGGTCTTATTGAAGATGTTGGAGAAAATCTGTTAAACAAAGAAATTGAACTGATGAGGCAGCTCATGATGAAGGAATCTCGGAAGAGACCAGTAACAATAAAACAAAAGGGAAGCAGCAAAAGAAAGACAGCAAAAGATTGTGAGAGTGTAGCTAGTGGAGCAAGGCAACATAAGATATGGAGACCTGGAGAAGAACAACAAACAGAAGCATCGACAAATGGAAAGTTACAACACAAGATATGGGATCCAGGCAAACATAGATCTGAACACATGATCAGCAGATCATGAATTTTTTCTACCTTGGGAGTCTGATGCAGGAGCATTCAGCCCAAGAGAAATCATTATAAATAATAGACATAGGGGGTCAAGCATTTCTAGAATTATTTCCCTAAGTTACAAGTCAGTTTAATATTTAGGCCTTTAAGTGTGATTTAATTAGATATTCTCAAAATAAATAAATGAGAAAATAGGAATTAGGGAGAGCTTTTAGGCATAAAGGAATGGATGTGGATCATTATGTGATAAGGAGGATTTTCTATTTTAAGACAGAGAAAAATGGAATAAAGCCTGAAGATGCTTTTGTCAGGTGAATGCATTGCATGTAGAGCTTTAAAGCTTTTATGTTTAAATCTTTATGTAAAGCATATCCATTATTATTATAAATAAAGAGGAAGTTAAGCTCTCAAGGAGAGAGAGGAGCGTGCCAGAAGAATTATGAATGAAAATTCCTCTTGGTATTCTTAAGAGTTCCATGAATTTCTGTTAGTATAAATGCATGTATTCAATAATGGATTGCGTTGTGTATTAAGAGGTTGAATTGCATCAATTATTCACTTGATACCTTACTGTTAGTGTTAGAACAGTTTAGACTGTTTTGTTTTCATTGATACGTTGGATGCACCTACGATTTCATTGTTATATAATCAGTGGCGGGCGTGAACTTAATTGATAACGTCCCTGCCTTTTCAAGATTGAGGGTTTCAAACCATATATCGGCGGCAGAGTCTCGGTCTCAGAATGAAACTGTCGAATGGGCTATTCATGGTTATGCTGCCATTAGTTTTGGGGTCGTAGACATAAATGGATTCTTCTGTGGGCGATTTTATAAGAACCCAAATACCGGATTGGGACGATGATGTAATTGAAACTGCAAGATTCAAGGCATTTAGTGGGCAGAGATCCAATTGGGAAGCGAGGTTTCAATTTTGGAGAGGCTAGATCTGAAGGCTAGTATTGTTTACAGGCATTAGAGTTTGGAAATGCTTGGCCCAAGGCCGAATCTATTGCCATTTGGAGGTTGAAATCATTTTGGGGAAAAAAAGACAGAGTGTCATATCCTTCAGAGGGACGAGACTAGTGTCTTCAAGTCCAAGTTCTAACTGGTAGCAAAGGCGAGTACCTTATATTTTTGTTGGATAAGCATGCTTGCTGATGGGGGACTGAACTGCTGCATAAAAAAGCGTCAAGTACTATTCTTGTTGACAATGTGTATCATTAGAACCACTACTATTATAAGGTTGAGTTCCTTTGCCGTGGGGATGGTCACTGAATACGTGGATCTGAATTGAAAAATGAGGATATTCATTTGTGACTAATTTCTGTTCAAAAACTTTCAACAATTGCACGTGCCCTTGGGGAAGAGAGAACCCGGAAGGAATTAATCTCATTCTTGAGTATTCCTGGTATTCTCGCATTAAAATGAAACAAATCCATTGATGTATGGTGTATAAGATCAATATGTGTGCACATTGAGTAAGAGAACATTCTTGAGTCCAGCCATAGTTATAGATTTTATTTGTAGGAGCACTGAAATGTTTGGCTGCATTGAGGAATCATGTCAGGAATGAATTCCTTGAGCATGAATTCAAAGTATGTATTTAAATGAATGAAAAGGTTGATCACTGGGTTATGGAGCTGAAACATATGTTGAAGATAATTTCTGCAATGATAATGGAAGGGGGTGAATTTGCATGGTATTAAAATTTATATGCTGAGATGCATGTGGATGTGCAGGATAGAGGAAGATTCTGGGTATTGCAGGCTGGCTTGCATCAGGTGGTATCAGAGTAGGACTAGCTCTGTTTGAAGATTCAAGTTTTTTTTTAAGTTAAGTTAATTGCATGTGATGAATGAATGTTAGATTTTGGAATTGATGACTATTGCAGCACAGAGATGCAGTGCAGTTGAGGAAGTGAAACAAGATCATGCAAGATATTAAAGGCATAGTGAAGAAATCTCAGCGGGAAGAAGTAGATCACAGTTAGAGTGCAGTGATAAAGGAGTCTAGTAAGGGATTCTAAGTGAATGTGGCAGAACCTAAAGATTCAATAGAGGTTGAATAAAGTTGCAGATGAGAGAAGCCTACAGGAGCAGTAGAGGATACTCGAAATGTTCCAGCAGAGGACCAATGATTACCAAAAGACCAGATCTTGAGGGAAGGATTGGTGAGGTAAGTGGCAGCAAGAGAGTTTGTTGTTGTAGAGGCTTCATGCAACTCATAGGTGAGGAACGCATGGCGAAGGAGATGACTACTGAAAGTCATAAAGGAGAGATCAGAGGTTCAGAAAGAGGCCAGAGTAGAAAAGAGAAGAAATATGCCAAGGCGAATGGCATAAGGCAGCAGTTGACTCAGGAAGAGTATGAGAAAGAGAAAGCTGCGATAATAGTTCATCTTGAGCTATTGATGGAGTTGTTGCAGGAAAATGTGAAAGACCAGAGACATGGTTTACTGATGAGGAAGAGAGTGAAGTGGCAGAGGCTACAACAGAAAAGAGATTTACAGATAAGCATGCAGTTAACAGGGGAGTTGAGGAAGCTTGAGTAGATGATGGAGATGATACAACCGATGCCAATGTCAAAGACATTAAAGTTGATTCCTTTCCCATTGCAGCCTGAGCTACTAGAGTTGAAGAAGGATTGTTCTTACCTCCAGCTAATTTGAACCAGGAGGGTGGTCTCGGATATCATTCTTGTGAACACCATCAACAACAGCGAGAAGAGGGAGGAGAATCAGTTACATAGAGGACGAAATTGGGCAAACGCTGGGGCGCATGCTTTTATATGCATGAGTGAAAAAGATCCTGGTTATATGAAGGCCCTACCTGCATCATTAGTGGTATCAGAGCTCATTCTTTATGCTTCCAACGGCAAAATCAAAGGAAGAAAGGGTGTTGATGCCAATGTTGCACCCCAGGTCTGCAATACGCAACAAGGCTCACTTCGAAACAAGTTCATGCAGACTGTGGATGAATAGAATTGATCTAATTATTAAGTTCCAAAGGCTCTCATTCATATAGTTTATGCAAATCTGTTCAAAACTGTTCTTGTTAAAAGACTCAAATCCATACATATCCAGAATACTTATGGATCTGCCCGTGCGTCATTTTCCCGCTTCCAGTGAGTTGTTGATATGCTCTACAAGCAGTCAAATAAATTTGCATATATTGCCTTTGCTAACGCATCTCTTGCGTCTATAGCCTGAGAATGAGTAAGCCTCTACACAATGTCTTCGTTTCTAGCTCAAATCCTTAAAGAATTGTTGTTAAACTCCCAAATTAACCCCAAGCCAGCCGTATCTGCATTTTTGCAAAATTCCGAAACTTGTATAACGACTTTACAGGGTCTAAATTGTCACTAATATTTGATGGTTTGAACGACAACCTATACCGTTTGGGGTTAGCCGTGGCTCCTAGGAAAGAAATGGTTTCCCTAGCCTTCTTTAGTAAACTGGCAATTTACTTATACAGAATTCTGTCTCCTTGGAATCGATCCATTAAGATCAATTTGTTAACTACACGACTTCAATTAAGGCGCAGTCTAATTTGTTAACTCCACGGTTTCACACAATTTCATATAAAACAAAAAGTCATTCACACTGCGTTCGATTCGATGTCTTCACAACCAAATTATATGAAACATGTATTCAACTTAAAATCTAGTTACAAAAATATTCCACCACTTAATAAATCAAACCCCACAATTCTGAAAACACACTATTTTTACATTAACAAATGCAAATAAATACTTACAAACTTTCTTCGTGGCCAAATATTCAACAGTCATGGCCTTACAATTTGTTGAAGGCTTACAGCCTTGCTGCCCAAGCCTACTCTCAATCTCACTCACTCACACCCCTCTTAGAAGAGAAAACAAGTATCTTAATGATTTCTCTTGGGCTCAATCAAGAGGATCCTGATGCAAGCCAGCCTGCAATACCCAGAATCTTCCTCTATCCTGCACATCCACATGCATCTCAGCATATAAATTTTAATACCATGCAAATTCACCCCCTCCCATTATCATTGCAGAAACTATCTTCAACATATGTTTCAGCTCCATAACCTAGTGATCAACCTTTTCATTCATTTAAATACATACTTTGAATTCATGCTCAAGGAATTCATTCCTGACATGGTTCCTCAACGCAACCAAAAATTTTATTGCTCCTACAAATAAAATCTATAACTATGGCTGGACTCAAGAATGCGCTCTTACTCAATGTGCACACATATCGATCTTATACACCATACATCAATGGATTTGTTTCATTTTAATGCGAGAATACTAGGAATACTCATGAATGGGATTAATTCCTTCCGGGTTCTCTCTTCCCCAAGGGCGCGTGCAATTGTCGAAAGTTTTTGAACATAAATTAGTCACAAATGAATATCCTCATTTTTCAATTCAGATCCACGTATTCAGTGACCATCCCCACGGCAAAGGAACTCAACCTTATAATAGTAGTGGTTCTAATGATACACATTGTCAACAAGAATAGTACTCAACGCTTTTTTATGCAGCAGTTCAGTCCCCCATCAGCAAGCATGCTCATCCAACAAAAATATAAGGTACTCGCCTCTACTACCAGTTAGAACTTGGACCTGAAGACACCAGTCTCCTCCCTCTGAAGGTATGATACTCTGTCTTTTTTCCCCAAAATGATTTCAACCTCCAAATAGAAATTGATTCGACCTTGGGCCAAGCATTTCCAAACTCTAATGCCTGCAAACAGTACTAGCCTTCAGATCTAGCCTCTCCAAAATTGAAACCTCACTTCCCAATGGGATCTCTTCCCGCTAAATGCCTTGAATCTTGCAGTTGCAATTACATCATCGTCCCAATCCGGTATTTGGGTTCTTATAAAATTGCCCACAGGAGAATCCATTTATGTCTACGACCCCAAAACTAATGGCAGCATAACCATGAATAGCCCATCCGACAATTTCATTCTGAGACTGAGACTCTGCCGTCGATATATGGTGTGAAACCCTCAATCTTGAAAAGGCAGGGACGTTATCAATTAAGTTCATGCCCGCCACTGATTATATAACAATGAAATCGCAGGTGCATCCAGCGTATCAATGAAAACAAAACAGTCTAAATTGTTCTAACACTCATAGTAAGGTATTGAGCGAATAATTGATGCAATTCAACCTCTTAATACAAAACGCAATCCATTATTGAATACATGCATTTATACTAGCAGAAATTCATGGAACTCTTAAGAATACCGAGAGGAATATTCATTCATAATTCTTCTAGCACGCTCCTCTCTCTCCTTGAGAGCTTAGCTGCCTCTTTATTTATAATAATAATGGATATGCTTTACATAAATATTTAAACATAAAACATTTAAAGCTCTACATGCAATGCATTCACCTGACAAAATCATCTTGAGGCATTATTCCATTTTTCTCTGTCTTAAAATAGAAAAGCCTCCTTATCACATAATGATCCACATCCATTCCTTTATGCCTAAAAGCTCTCCCTAATTCCTATTTTCTCATTTATTTATTTTGAGAATATCTAATTAAATCACACTTAAAGGCCTAAATATTAAACTGACTTGTAACTTAGGGAAATAATTCTAGAAATGCTTGACCCCCTATGTCTATTATTTACAATGATTTGTCTTGGGCTGAATGCTCCTGCATCAGTCTCCCAAGGTAGAAAAAATTCATGATCTGCTGATCATGTGTTCAGATCTATGTTTGCCTGGATCCCATATCTTGTGTTGTAACTTTCCATTTGTTGCTGCTTCTGTCTGTTGTTCTTCTCCAGGTCTCCATATGTTATGTTGCCTTGCTCCACTAGCTGCACTCTCACAATCTTCTGTTGTCTTTCTTTTGCTGCTTCCCTTTTGTTTTATTGCTGCTGGTCTCTTCCGGGATTCCTTCATCATCAGTCGCCTCATCAGTTCAATTTCTTTGTCTAACATATTTTCTCCAGCATCTTCAATAAGACCTGTACTCACAAAGCAATTGTTAGAATAAACAATATAAGGCTTCAGTGCCTCCATAGATTTTGCTGCTGCCAGTGTTGTCTCAGCTGCCACCATAAATGTCGCCCCACATGTTGCTCTAGCTGTCACTATGGATGTTGCTGCCTCCCAAACTTCTTGTCCCTCTGCAACATTCCTTTACTTGTCACCTGCAATTTCATATTCACCTTTTTCCTCTGGTTCAGATGTCTCCAGCAAATATTTCAGCATTTCATCAACATGCTGCAAATTAACTCCAACATATACTCCATCTTCCCCTTCGACAATCTTCAGAAATTGTCCATCATCCTCTTGATTGATTTTGGGAATCAAATCAAGTTCTTAAAATATTGTAGCTTCATCTTGTACTATTGTAGCAGCTCCAAAATTTTCTTCAGGACTCAGAAAATCTTCACTGGCTTTCTCCTCAGCTTTGTCTAGAAACACTTCAGTATACTGCTTTGAGTTCTTTTCCGACTCCTCTATCATCACATCAGTATGCTTATTTGCACTCACCATGAGACTGTCAGCTAGTCTCGCTTTTTTACAATCTTTTGCTTCATGACTATCATTCATAAAAACTCTATTCCCTTGCTTCTTCAGTAAATTAACCTGCACATAAGTTCTCTGTCTCTCCAACTCTCTTCTCTCGAGATCTAGCTTTCTATACAATTCAACAACTTCCTTAGGAGTAGAACTTGGAAACTTCACACGATTTTCTATATCGTCCTTAGTGCTTGACCCATCATCAGCTGGTCCTTCTTTCTCTGCATCAATATCCTGATTAGATTTCTTCTTCTGCATCTCCTTCGGAGATCTTATTATCTCATCATCGATCTGCACAGCCTTCAGATTCAACTCTTCTTGGACAAATTCTAAAGCTTGTTCATCTCCTTGTTCTGTACTTTCAAACATGTGCAACTCATTAGTTTTAAAATCACAAGACTTTTCAGTCTTGACTGCTTCCTCCATTATTTCAGCAATGGAAACCTCCTCTTCCAACTCAGCTATTCTGAGTTCTTCTCGTCTCAACTGTACATCCATTATCTGCTCCAGCTTCCTCAGCTCCCCTGTTAACTACATGCTTATCTGTAAATCTCTTTTCTACTGTAGCCTCTGCCACTTCACTCTCTTCCTCATCAGTAAACCATGTCTCTGGTCTTTCACATTTTCCCGTAACAACTCCATCAATAGCTCAAGATGAATTGCTATCTTAGCTTTCTCTTTCTCATACTCTTCCTGAGTCAACTGTTGTCTTATGCCATTCGCCTTGGCATATTTATTCTCTTTTCTACTATGGCCTCTTTCTGAACCTCTGCTCTCTCCTTTATGAATTTCATTAGTCATCTCCTTCGCCATAAGTTCCTCACCTATGAGTTGCATGAAGCCTCTACCACAGCAAACTCCCTTGCTGCCACTTACCTCACCAATCCTTCCCTCCGAATCTGGTCTTTTGGTAATCATTTGTCCTTTGCTGGAACCTTTCGAGCATTCTCCACTGCTCCTGTAGGCTTCTCTCATCTGCAACTTTATTCAACCTCTCTTGAATCTCTAGGTTCTGCCACATTCACTTAGAATCCCTTGCTGGACTCCTTTATCACTGCACTCTAGCTGTGATCTACTTCTTCCCACTTAGATTTCTTCACTATGCCTGTAAATCAAATTATCCAAGCATAACCTTTAAACCAGAGATAAATGATACCTGTCAGCTCACCTTTCTTCTTTAGGAAACTGCAATTGTCCTCCTTATTTAGCCTTCAGCTTTAAGATCTTGCATGATCTTGTTTCACTTCCTCAACTGCACTGCATCTCTCTGCTACAATATTCATCACTTCCAAAATCTAACATTCATTCATCACATGCAATTAACTTAACTAAAAAAAACTTGAATCTTCAAACAAAGCTATTCCTGCTCTGATACCACCTGATGCAAGCCAGCCTACAATACCCAGAATCTTCCTCTATCCTGCACATCCACATGCATCTCAGCATATAAATTTTAATACCATGCAAATTCACCCCCTGCCATTATCATTGTGGAAACTATCTTCAACATATGTTTCAGCTGCATAACCCAGTGATCAACCTTTTCATTCATTTAAATACATACTTTGAATTCATGCTCAAGGAATTCATTCGTGACATGATTCCTCAACGCAGCCAAACATTTCAGTGCTCCTACAAATAAAATCTATAACTATGGCTGGACTCAAGAATGCGCTCTTACTTAATGTGCACACATATCGATCTTATACACCATACATCAATGGATTTGTTTCATTTTAATGCGAGAATACCAGGAATACTCAGGAATGGGATTAATTCCTTCCGGGTTCTCTCTTCCCCAAGGGCGCATGCAATTGTTGAAAGTTTTTGAATAGAAATTAGTCACAAATGAATATCCTCATTTTTCAATTCAGATCCACGTATTCAGTGACCATCCCAACGGAAAAGGAACTCAACCTTATAATAGTAGTGGTTCTAATGATACACATTGTCAACAAGAATAGTACTAGATGCTTTTTCATGCAGCAGTTCAGTCCCCCATCAGCAAGCATGCTCATCCAACAAAAATAGAAGGTACTCGCCTCTACTACCAATTAGAACTTGGACCCAAAGACACCAGTCTCGTCCCTCTGAAGGATATGATACTCTGTCTTTTTTCGCCAAAATGACTTCAACCTCCAAATGGAAATAGATTCGGCCTTGGGACAAGCATTTCCAAACTCTAATGCCTGCAAACAATACTAGCCTTCAGATCTAGCCTCTCCAAAATTGAAACCTCGCTTCCCAATCGGATCTCTGCCCGCTAAATGCCTTGAATCTTGCAGTTGCAATTACATCATCGTCCCAATCCGGTATTTGGGTTCTTATAAAATCGCCCACAGGAGAACCCATTTATGTCTACGACCCCAAAACTAATTGTAGCATAACCATGAATAGCCCATTCGATAGTTTCATTCTGAGACCGAGACTCTGCCGCCGATATATGGTGTGAAACCCTCAATCTTGAAAAGGCAAGGACTTTATCAATTAGGTTCACGCCCGCCACTGATTATATAACAATGCAATCGCATGTGCATCCATCATATCAGTGAAAACAAAACAGTCTAAACTGTTCTAACACTCACAGTAAGGTATCGAGCGAATAATTGATGCAATTCAACCTCTTAATACACAACACAATCCATTATTAAATACATGCATTTATACTAATAGAAATTCATGGAACTCTTAAGAATAGCACGAGGAATTTTCATTCATAATTCTTCTAGCACGCTCCTCTCTCTCCTTGAGAGCTTAGCTGCCTCTTTATTTATAATAATAATGGATATGCTTTACATAAAGATTTAAACATAAAAGCTTTAAAGCTCTACATGCAATGCATTCATCTGACAAAAGCATCTTGAGGCTTTATTCCATTTTTCTCTGTCTTAAAATAGAAAAGCCTCCTTATCACATAATGATCCACATCCATTCCTTTATGCCTAAAAGCTCTCCCTAATTCCTATTTTCTCATTTATTTATTTTGAGAATATCTAATTAAATCACACTTAAAGGCCTAAATATTAAACTGACTTGTAACTTAGGGAAATAATTCTAGAAATGCTTGACCCCCTATGTCTATTATTTACAATGATTTCTCTTGGGCTGAATGCTCTTGGGAATATTAGAGCCTGGCTCCGTTTTGCATTTATTAGAAGAAAAACAACATTCTTCAATGAAAACAGAGCTAGTCTCTGATAAATAAAAGGATATGAGAGAAATAGTTTAGGAGCAAAATTTGGAATAGAATTTCTATGTTTTTTTAGTTAAAATTAGGATAAGAGTGGAGAATAAAGCTTCACTCTTTAAATCGTTATATAAAAAGGAAAAAGCCTGCTTTTGTAAAAAATAAGGACCGAGAAGGCCTATCCTTAATTATAAATAAAGTGGCAGCAAAGCTCTCAGGAGGGAGGAGAGGTGTGCCAGAAGAATTATGATAACTTTTTCTCTCCGCGTTCTCATGAGTAAGCGATTTCCTGTTGTTATGGATGCATGTATTCAATAAGTTTATTAACTGTGTATTGAGGGGTTGAATAGATTATGCGTGCAATTGTTTCTGTGAATTCATGTATAATTCTAGTACGAGAATAGGGAGTTCTTGTGGAGGAGAGTGACAACCGATTATTATGGCAAGCGTATCATACGCGCCGATCGCACCATCAATGTTTGGGTAACATATATTGTTAGAGGTTGTTACGACCGAGAAGTCGTCAGAACATATACTTTTACAAGTTTGCTGTGGGGAATAAATGAAATTGAACTATTTGTGTTCTGTTCATATGATTGAATTGGGTCATGTGAAGTACAAAGATCAGCAGAGAAGCAGAGGGGACTGGTCGAAGGCATTGGGTTGGAGTGTTGTGATATTTTATGCCAAGTAAATAGCTCTGATACCACCTGATGCAGGGTAGGCCTGCAAATACCAAGATCTTTTAAACACTATGCTATCAAACATGTATCTCCAAAACCTCCAAATAAAAACCTCATTACCAGGCAATTTCGCATACTATCATTTGCATGCACGGAAGCTCTTTTCTAAAAGCAATTTAGGCAGCAGCTTACTGCCCATGATGAGGAACCGTTCCCATTTCACATGTTATAAAGGCTCTAGCACCCAACACCATCAACTAATTTGTTCGTGTGATTGTTCTGATAGAAGTATGATACTCTTTGTATCCTTCACGCACTGCAAGTTTGCAATTTCAAGATCTGAATCAGACAATAGATAACACTTCATAAAACCAAGTTCCAAATCCTTTGCTGTGACTGGAAATCCATGAACATAGCTAAACTATGAAAATCCAAAACTTCGTTCACATTCCACTCGAAACTCCCTCCAGGAATTGAAGTTGGTCTATCCTTCCTGCCGCAATAGTGCCTCGATCTTTGAATTGGTTTAAGTCTCGCTCATTCCCCAGCGTACCACTTCTTTATGCTTCCAATGAAAAAATCAAAGGCAGAAAGGGTGTTGATGCCAATGCCGCATGCCAGGTCTGCAATACACAACGAGGCTCCCTTCGAAACAGGTTCATGCAGACTGCGGATGAATAGAATTGATCTAATGATTAAGTTCCAAAGGCTCTCATTCGTATAGTTTATGCAAATCTATTCAAAACTATTATTTTTAAAAGACTCAAATCCATAGATATCCAGAATACTTATGGATCTTCCCATGCGTTGTTTGCCCGCTTCCAGTGACTTGTTGATATGCTCTACAAGCTAGTCAAATAAATTTGCATATATTGCCTTTGCTAACGCATCTCTTGTGTCTATAGCCTGAGAATGAGTAAGCCTCTGCACAATGTCTTCGTTTCCAGCTCAAATCCTTAAATAATTGTTGTTAAACTCCCAAATTAATCCCAAGCGAGTCGTATCTGCATTTTTACAAAATTCCGAAACTTGTATAACGACTTTACAGGGTCTAAATTGTCACTAATATTCGAGTGTTTGAATGGCGACCTATACCGTTTGGGGTTAGCCGTGGCTCCTAAGAAACAAATGGCTTCCCTGGCCTTCTTTAGTAAACTGGCAATTTACTTATACAGAATTATGTCTCCTTGGAATCGATCCATTGAGATCGATTTGTTAACTCTACGATTTCAATTAAGGCACAGTCTAATTTGTTAACTCCACGGTTTCACACAATTTCATATAAAACAAACAGTCATTCACACCGCGTTTGATTCGATGTCTTCACAACCAAATTATATGAAACGTGTATTCAACTTAAAATCTAGTTACAAAAATATTCCACCACTCAATGAATCGAACCCCACAATTCTGAAAACACACTGTTTTTACATTAACAAATGCAAAAAAATACTTACAAAATTTCTTCGTGGCCAAATATTCAACAGTCGTGGCCTTACAATTTGCTGAAGGATTACAGCCTTGCTGCCCAAGCCTACTCTCAATCTCACTCAATCACACCCCTCTGATCTTCCATGCCTTTGAGGCTTCATAATTTAATAAACTTAACATGATCAAAAAATCCTAAAATCACTCAACTAAAAGCTCTAAAGTTCTACATGCAATGCATTCATATGACAAAAAGCCTCTTGAGGCTTTATTCCATCTTTCCCTGTTTTAAAATAGAAAAGCTTCCTTATCACTTAATGATCCACATCCATTCCTTTTATGCCTAAAAGCTCTCCCTAGTTTTATTTATTTATTTTGAGAATATCTAATTAAATCACACTTAAAAGCCTAAATATTAAACTGACTTGGAACTTAGGAAACTAATTCCACAAATGCATGACCCCCTATGTCTACTATTTACAATAATTTCTCTTGGGCTGAATGCTCCTGCATCAGACTCCCAAGGTAGAAAAATTCATGATCTCCTGATCATGTGTTCATATCTATGTTTGCCTGGATCCCATATCTTGTGTTGCAAGTCATCATGTGCTATTGTTCGTTGCCTTCCTCCAGGTTTCCACATCTTATGCTGCCTTACTCCACTAGCTGCACTCTCACAATCTTCTCCTGTCTTTCTTTTGCTGCTTCCCTTTTGTTTTATCGCTGCTGGCCTCTTCCGAGATTACTTCATCATCATCCACTTCATCATTTCAATTTCTTTGTCTAACAGATTTTCTCTAGCATCTTCAATATGACCTATACTCACAAAACAATTGTTAGAAAAAAAATATATAAGGCTTCAGTGCCCCCATAGATTTTGCGGCTGCCAGTGTTGTCTCAGCTGCCACCATAAATGTTGCCCCACATGTTGCTTTAGCTGTCACTATGGATGTTGTTGCCTCCCAAACTTCCTGTTCCTCTGCAACATTCCTTTGCTTGTCACCTGCAATTTCATCTGCAACATTTTTCTCTGGTTCAAATGTCTCCAGCAAATATTTCAGCATTTCATCAACATGCTGCAAATTAACTCCATCATATACTTGTATTAAAGCCTCAATACAAAGATTAGGCCTACTGAGCCCACTCAAGCCTGCAATACCCAGGATCTCTTCTGTTCACTTGCAAAATACATCTTAGTTAATGCCCAATCAAACACCCCCAATGGCCAATTCCAATCATTCATGTAAAAGCTTTATTAAAATTTTAACCAATAATTATAGAACCAGTGAATTCCATACTAGCAACCCAGTTCGACCCCTTTTCCATGAATGCACTCCTTTCATATTTGTTCATGGTTTCAATAATTTTTTTAAGATTCCATTACTGCGCCACTATTCACCAAGGACATTGATTCTGTTATTAAACATCTGAATCGGTTTGATAAAAACCCAATCAAAAACCATGCATTTGTTACTTACCATTCTCTGAACTCGCTCCTGCAATTCTTTAACAGTATTTTCTAGCTCTCTGTGAATAACGACTTGGAAAAAAACTCCCAACTCCAAGCAAGCTAATTAAAGCTCCAAGGTAAATTAACCATATTGCATGCTGTCTCTTGGCATTCGTTGTGAGGAACTGATCACTACAAGGAATTACCACGTCGTTCTGCGCTGGAACCCGTCACCACAAGAAAATTATAGCCGCACTTGTAAGTTCAATCGCCACCATACATAGCCGAGAGCCCTCTCTCTCTCTCTGCACAAACACTATATAGGGCTCCTTGTATTTTCCACGCACATAGTTGGAATTACTAATGGAAAACCACGGTGCTTCTGCCCTCTCCACGCAAACAGTTGGGGATTATTAATAAAAACCCGCAACGCTCTAATTCTTTAACTGTAGTTTGAACTTCAAACAAAGGAAAATAAGAATATAACAACCCATATGCAGCCACACATGTATCGCTGTATACAACCAAAGGAATAATCAAACTTGCCACGCAGATACAACATTTAAGGTTCAACAATTTCAATCGCCTGGAGAAGGCAGTGAGGTTCGACCCTTGTCCCGTCCACTATCACACCAAATACTCTAATACATAGTTATATATATCTTTCATGCAAATCAAATGCTCATCATATATTCTAATGCACAGTTATATATATTTTACATGCAAATCAAATGCACCCATGTTAAGCGCTGTGGAATTCTTCATCAAAGTCCTCCATAACTGGAATCAAAGTGTAGGCAGCCGTCAAATTCAACAGGAACCCGTTCATGCATGGAATTAAATTATGTAATACATTCACCAGTTTTAAATAAAAATCGATGATTCATTATACAACGCAATGATTATTGACTACATGTATCCATATTTACAAGACACCATCAATCCTTTCCAGAGTGCTGAGAGGAAGTTTCATCATAATTCTTCTAGCACGCCTCTCCTCTCTCTCCTTGAGAGCTTTAGCTGCTTCTTTATTTACATATCATAATGGATATGCTTTTCATAACGATTTAAACATAAAAGCTTTAAAGATCTACATGCAATGCATTCACCTCACAAAAGCATCTTGAGGCTTTATTCCATCTTTTCTCTGTCTTAAAATAGAAAAGCCTCCTTATCACATAATGATCCACATCTATTCCTTTATGCCTAAAATCTCTCCCTAATTCCTATTTTCTCATTTATTTATTTTGAGAATATCTAATTAAATCACTCTTTAAAGCCTAAATATTAGACTGACTTGGAACTTAGGAAAATAATGCATGACCCCCTATGTCTACTATTTACAATGATTTACCTTGGGCTGAATGCTCCTGCATCAGACTCCCAAGGTAGAAAATATTCATGATCTCCTGATCATGTGTCTTTTGGTCTTGGTTTTCAGGGATCCCATATCTTGTGTTGCAACTTTCCATTTGTCGTTGCTTCTGTCTGTTGTTGTTCTCCAGGTCTCCACACTTTATGCTGCATCGCTCCACTAGCTGCACTTTCAGAATCTGTCTTTGTTTCCATTTTGTTGCTTTTGCTGCTTCTCTTCCTTGTTGATGTCTTCCTCTGAGACACTTTCAACATGATTCTTCTGATTAATTCAATTTCCTTGTCCAATAAATCTTCAAGCTACTGATTTCTTACTGCCTGCTGAGCTAAGATGGCTTGCTCAGTTTGTACCGTCACTCGCTGACTTCTTGCTTCTATGCTTGTTTCTATTCTGACTGCCACACGATCATCCATACCCTCTTGTCTTCTTGAACATAAAACTTCTTCTCTCCTCAACTGAGTCAAATGTTCTGCACCAATACCTGCACTCACAAAACACTTGTTAGAATAAAATTCATAAGGCCTCAGTGCCTTATTTCCCTCTGCCAGCATTTCAGTATACTGATCCCAATCATTCTTGAGATTATCACTCAGTCTATCATCAGCATCATCTTCTCCGAGAATGAATCTGTATTTTGGTTCATAAAAATGAACCTCTTTATTTTCATTCATCTCTGCCTTTATATTCTGAATATTTATCCTCTGTACTTCTAGTCTCTTCTCTAGAACACTTAACTCATGCCATAAATCTTTCATCTCTTTTGAGAAAATTTCTATGCAATCTTCAATACTTTCACAAGCCAAGCTTCCTGTTGTTACCATCTCATCATCTGTTATCATAACATAATTCTGATTCTCAACTCCTGCAATAAAATCAGTTATCTATCCATCACTTAACAAATTATCAGCATTTATAACAAATTGCTCATCATCATGTATCATCCCTGCATTCATACACAAACTTTCAGTTTGAAGATCACAAAGTTCAACAGTCTCAATTGTTGCTTCACTTATTCGTGCTACAGACTGATCCACTTCTTCTACATCCATAAGAACTTCCTCTTGTGCTGTAATAGTTTCACAAGATTGCACATCCTCCTCAGTAAAACCTGTCATCGCATCACAATTGTCGGCTACAAAAATACACGGTTTTACATTATCCAGCTGATCTGGATTTACCAAATAACTCAAGAAATCATCAATGATCTTATCCTCTGTTTCAACAATAGAAACCTCCTCTTCCCACTCAGCTACTCTAGGTTCTTCCCGTCTCAACTGTACATCCATCATCTGCTCAAGCTTCCTCAGCTCCTCTGTTAACTGCATGCTTATCTGTAAATCTAATTTCTGTTGTAACCTCTGCCACTTCACTCTCTTCCTCATCAGTAAACCATGTCTCTGGTCTTTCACATTTTCCCGTAACAATTCCATCAGCTTTCTCTTTCTCATACTCTTCCTGAGTTAATTGCTGTCTTATGCCATTCGCCTTGGCATATTTCTTCTCTTTTCTACTGTGGCCTGTTTCTGAACCTTTGCTCTCTCCTTTATGACTTTCAGTAATCATCTCCTTTGCCATGAGTTCCTCACCTATGAGTTGCATGAAGCCTCTACCACAACAAACTCTCTTGCTGCCACTTACCTCACCAATCCTTCCCTCCGGATCTGGTCTTTTGGTAATCATTGGTCCTCTGCTGGAACCTTTTGAGCATCCTCTACTGCTCTTGTAGGCTTCTCTCATCTGCAACTTTATTCAACCTCTGTTGAATCTTTAGGTTCTGCCACATTCACTTAGAATCCCTTGCTGGACTCCTTTATCACTGCACTCTAGCTGTGATCTACTTCTTCCCGCTGAGATCTCTTCACTATGCCTGTAAATCAAATTATCCAAGCATAACCTTTAACCCAGAGATAAATAATCCCTGTCAGCTCACCTTTCAAGATCCTGTTGATCTTGTTTCACTTCCTCAACTGCACTGCATCTCTCTGCTACAATATTCATCAGTTCGAAAAATCTAACATTCATTCATCACATGCAATAACTTAATTAAAAAAAACTTGAATCTTTAAACAGAGCTATTCCTGCTCTGATACCACCTGATGCAAGCTAGCTTGCTTTGATGCATCAGGTGGTATCTCAAGAATATTTGTGGTCTTTTGAATGCATGATAAACAATTAGAAGGTTTTGAATTGGAAATTGGAGAAATTGAATTGTTGTGGAAATTGCCAGACAGTGTGGACAGCATGATGATCCAATTTTGAAATAGTGTAATTGGTTTTAAAACTCAGTCCAACCATTCAATGCAGAGTGTTGTTGAATAGAAGCGTGCCAGATGCTGAAGATGATCAATTATCTACAGGAACAAGAGCGACCCTCATTATTAGAAACTGGCTGTATAGTTTTGAAGTCGGAAGGGTTGAGCTTTGGGTTTGAAAAGTGAGAGACTTAAATGTTCAAGGGTTTAAAGACTTGGGATAGTTAAATTTCAGGTTTCAAGAGCTGAAATGGAAGTTTTTAGATGTTTGAAGACCAAGCCTCCTAACTTGATTTGAGGCGCATGCTTTTATATACATGAATGAAAAAGAGATCATGGTTATATGAAGGCCAACCTGCATTAGGTGGTATCAGAGCGGGAATGCTTTGTTGAGGAAGTTGTTTTTTTGAATGAGTACAGTTAAGAACTGAAGTGTGTTTTTAATGTGTGATGAATGATTTAATATGCAGCATACACAATTACAAGTGAACATGATTGCAGAAATGGAAAGAGGACAAGATCATGCAAGATCTTAAAGGTGAGATGATTTTTTTGATCTGAAATTTATGATTTAAGTTTATGGTTGCAGAGAAGGTGGCAGTGAACGTGGCATTCAGCTGAAGGCTGGATAGGGAGGACAATTGCAGTGTCCTGGAGAAGAAAAGTGAGTTGAAGAGATAGCCTAGAGAGAGCAAAGGAGTGCTCAAGAGGTTCCAGAGGTAGTGAACCAGTACTTACCAAAAGATTGAGTGAGGAGAGCTTGGTGAGGTAAGTGGCAGCAAGAGGGATTGTTGTTGCAGAGGCTAGTACAACTCATGGTGAGTGAGAAACTCATGAGGAAGCAGTCTGCCAGAGGCAGAATGAGTTTTTCTAGAGGAAAAGGAGGCAGAGGAAGAGGTTCAGAGAAATGCCATAGAGACAATATGACTGGAGAGGGTCGAGAAAGAGAGATTGCAGAAATAAAGGTACAGTTGCAAGTACTAGAAGAATGGTTGCAAGAGTAGGAAAATCAGAAAGGAAAATGGATCTTTCCACTGAAGGGAAACAGAGTGATTTGGCGACAATTGCAGAGGACGTTGAGGCAAATTGTGATTGCCTTGTTGAAAAAGGGACTTAGATTTCTTGTGTTAGAGATGAAATTTGAAGATTCCAAAGGCAGATCTGATCAAAGGGAAGTGCTGAAGAAAGCCATCAAGACTAAAAAGTCTTGTAGTTTTAAAACTGATGAGTTGTGTGTGTTTGCAAGTGTAGAGGAGGTTTCCATTGATGAAACAGAGGAGGAGATCATTAATGATTTCTTGAGTTATTTGGTAGATCTAGATCAGCTGGATAATGTGAACTCTTGTGTTTGTATAGCTGACGATTTTGATGTGATTACAGGTGTTGAGAAGGATGTGCAATCTTGTGAAACTGTTACAACACAAGAGGAAGTTCTTGTGGATGTTGAGGAAGAGAATCAGTCTGAAGCACAGATAAGGGAAGTAACAATTGATACTGTTGAACATTTGTGCAAACTAAAAGTTTATGTATGAATGTAGGTGATGATGATATGCTTCAGCGATGCTACAGAGAAATTGCATTATTAGAATGTTTGTTGGAGAATCCAGAGTATGACAGGGAGATTGTAGCAGATGAAAGAGTTCAGTGCAGTGAACAAGAGGGAAAAGACATCATGGAGACAGATGATATGAGAGAAAGATTGGTTGACAGTCTTGAGAATTCTTCAGAGGACTCTTTAGGAAGTTTGGATCAGCATACTGATGTGCTGATAGTGGAGGAGGATTCAGAACAGTGTACTGAAATGTTGGCAAAGGAGTGCAAGGCACTGATGCCTTAGGATTTTTATTCTAACAATTGTTTTGTGAGTACAGGTCTTATTGAAGATGCTGGAGAAAATCTGTTAGACAAATAAATTGAACTGATGAGGCGGATAATGGTGAAAGTATCTTGGAAGAGACCAGCAGCAGTGAAACAAAAGAGAAGCAACAAAAGGAAGACAACAGAAGATTGCGAGAGCACAACCAGTAGAGAAACCTGGAGAAAGGAAGCGAGCAATAACGCATGATAACTTGCAGAACAAAGTGTGGGATCCAGGAAAACCAAGACCAGAAGACACATGATCAGGGGATCATGATTAATTTTAAGGTTGGGTGTATGATGCAGGAGCATCAAGACCATTTTCATTTACAAATATGTGATAAAGGGGGGTGTGATAATTTTAAATATTTTGTTATTTTTAATAAAATAGGAAATGAAGATTATGTAAATATTCTTAGGAGCAAAATTTGGGATAGAATTTCTATGTTTTTTCAGTTAAAATTAGGATAAGAATGGAGAATAAAGCTTCACGCTTTAAATCATTATGTAAAAAGGAAAAAGCCTGCTTTTTGTAAGAGATAAGGTCTGAGAAGACCTATCCATTATTATATGTAAATAAAGAAGTAGCTAAAGCTCTCAGAGTGGAGAGAGGAGCGAGCCAGAAGAATTATGAATGAAAATTCCTCTCGGTATTCTTAAGAATTCCATGAATCTTTGTTAGTATGGGTTGATGTATTCAATAGTGATTGCACTGTGTATGGAGAAAATCGCCTTCTTATTTCTCCGCTTGATTGTTTGACTGTGTGTATTATAGCCGACAGTCTAATTCCCTTTCATTACAGTCAATTGGAAATCCTCTGTTTTGTGCAGAATAATGGCAATATTAATTAAGGAAAGTTAATGGAATGCCTTAGAAATCCCACAGTTTTTAGCATGGCGTAATTGATTTGCATGTGATATGTAATTAATTGTGAGTTGAAGCTGCTTGGGCGCGGAACAGTTCCGTCACTGGTCGGGTTTGAACTCACAACCACTGATCTCTTGCGTATCAGGATACCGTGTTAGACGAAAGTGGAAGCATTACTTTTGCAAATGTTACATTGAAGGTGCCATCGATGTCATATGCGATAATGGAAAGTCTATATATGAGAAATGCAAATTACATGCCATCCCTATAGACAATGGCGCATTTACAGCTCAAAGGAGTTCCTGCAGGGCAAACCCCTAGCCAAATCGACAAAGCTGTGGCAAAGGCGCGGTTCAATGCCAGGGGATTTACTTAGGGATCCGGAGCAAGGCAGTAAATATCAGATGCGGAGGGCTAGCATTGGAGTTGAGAGGACGCGGTCAGAGTCTGGAGGCTCAGATTGGGATTATGGAGATACAGAGGAGATTAGGGGTTTCATCACATTTCGATATAGTGTTAGTTAGAAATAGAGATGAATGCTGAATTAAGTCTGATTTAATTTAATGTTGAATTGATTGTTCAGAAATTAAAAGCTTTGTAAGGGCTTTTGTATATGTGTTCATGCGTGTAAGAATATAAGCCATATGGTTTCGTTAGCTTTTGATTAATTCCACTGTAAGGATCCCTTCTCTTCTGCAACTCGGTAATTTTAACAGGATTTTATAAGAGCGAGAGAAATCTGTAGAATATTTGTGGTCTTTTGGATGCATGATAAACAATTAGAAGGTTTGGACTTGGAAATTGGAGAAATTGAATTGTTGTGGAAATTTCCAGACAGTGTGGACAACATGATGATCCAATTTTGAAATAGTGTAATTGGTTTTAAAACTCATTCCAACCATTCAGTGCAGAGTGTTGTTGAATAGAAGCGTGTCGGATGCTGAAGATTATCAATTATCTACAGGAACAAGAGCGGCCCTCATTATTAGAAACTGGATGTATAGTTTTGAAGTCGGAAGGGTTGAGCTTTGGGTTTGAAAAGTCAGAGACTTAAATGTTCAAGGGTTTAAAGACTTGGGATAGTTAAATTTTAGGTTTCAGGAGCAGAATTGGATGTTTTTATATGTTTGAAGACTAAGCCTCCTAACTTGATTTGAGGCGCATGCTTCTATATGCATGAATGAAAAAAAGATCCTGGTTATATGCAGGCCAACCTGCATCAGTCATGCCCATTGCACATCTCACTCAGCTCATTCCCGTAATGCACGTATCACCAACACCCTCTATCAGACTCTTCCATGGCACCCATCATGTAATTGTGTTACCCGATGATTATACTCTTTCACCTTTCATCGAATCGTGGACATAATCCACCTATGGGCATCCGAGTACCCTGCCTTCATGCTGGGGCGCCTAGGGTGCTCGCCTTTGTGTTGTGCGCTCTCCGTGATGCCAATGGGTCCATTTCATAGAACCAATCTTCCCAACACTAGACCCATGTGTCTAGTGCATTGTGGCCATGCTACACACTCATCACATTGCAAGAATTGGGTGCGCACAATCTATATTTGCCAAGGATCATCATGGGTCCCTGTTTAGCAATAATACTAACTTGGGGTCTTGATAATGCTTTACTTATATGGGTTGATATTCATTCATTTGTTTGGGCAGGCACCCCTTAACAAGTTGGACCACCCCACCATGTGTCGTGCAGGTACGCCCCTTTGTTCAGGTGGCCTGAAGTCCTCGACACACAACACCCCATCAGGCACCTAGGCGGCTTTCCATTGTGCTAGTACACCCATGGTGCAAGCATCCACGTTTCCATGTATTGCACACTACCCTAACACTTGCTTCATCGAACTCGCCCACACGTGTCTCACTTGGCCCGCACCTTTTTCTTACTCTTCTTGATAATATCAACAAGAAATGCTAAAAATAGAATCAAGTATATTCCAACTTTAATTTGTCCTTGAATTAAAATTGAGAATTAAAATTCAAATTTAGTCTCACCAACTGCTTGAAAAATAATCAATTAATTCATTATGGATTAATTAGTTGGAGAAATTCAAGTTAGAAGTCTTTCTGAAGTCATGCAAGAGTTATCCCTTAAATTAAGGAGATAAGATTGAGTTGTAATTAGTTAGCTGAGTTTACTAGGTTAAGTCTAGTTAGATTAGTTCCAAACTATTTGAGGAACTAATTGTGAGTTCAGTCAGTTAATTCATGCATGCATCCAACTAGTGTACTCTAGATAACTGAAGATTCTCTCATCAGAAACTCATGCATGTCTATTCGAAGAAATACCCAGTTGAGCTAAATGTCAAGGATAGGTTACTATCAGTTGCATGAGTTTTCCTATAAAGGAAACTCATCCATGCAGAAGGAAGAAAGTTCCTTGAGTATTGCACAGTTTTACAGGGTGTGAAATCAGTGTGAGTGATAAGTGTTACACTTGGTAACATGAAGATCACCCAGGAGAAACTACGCATGGAAATAGGAGGCTTGGAGGGTAGAGAAGAAGGCTTGTGAAAAGCCTTGTTTGCCTGTGAGCATCCAAGAGGATTGTACTGAGAGCTGACTAGCTGTGAGAGATAAGGCTTTGTGTAATTCTGATGTATTTCCACCTTATATGATAATACAGATAGTGGGGTTTTTCGCTGAAGCTTTCTTTTGAGTATTCTTTTGTGTTTCATGTGAATTCATTATTCTTCTAGTTATATGTGTTCAGCTTGATCTTGCTCAAACTTTTAAGCTTCTGCAAAATTGATTATAGAAGTAGATTAAAGTATTTTGCTTTAGTTATATTGCATTATCAGGTTAATCTATAGTTAGAATTTCTACAGCTCTACATTTTGTTCTCGACCACCACTCATGAGGCCTAGTTTATTCCCATCACACATCTTTCCCAACTCACACACGCCAAGCATGCATCACCAACACTCTTTGCCTGACTCACCCTTGGCACCCGTCATGTGGTCTTGTTTCCTAGTGCTCCAAATCACCCACCTATCATAGACTCATGAATGAAACCCGCCTACAGGTGCGCGGGCACCCAACATACTCACCTTTTTGCTTGAACTCTTCTTCCATAATGCTACAAAAGGCAAGTGGTTATTTATTATTAATAGATTGTGCAGAGTGAGAAGGTATGCACAATGAAAGCGTGAAAGCTTCCTCCACAAAATGGACTCCCTCCATAGCCTCATACATATTCATTTGTGTTAATTTTGAAAATATACATTAATATTAATATTTAATGCTTTGAAAACCATGTTTTTAGATTTTATATTTTAATGCTTTGAAATAATGCCATATCTAATAATTTTTTAAATTTTAATGTAATGTGAATTTTAATTGAAAATTAATATATAGATTAGTTTAAATTTTAAATACATATCAAAATTAATATATAAGATAATTAGATTTAATTTGGATATGTTAATTTAAATGTTAATGATTTCAAATAATGAATTTCTTAGTTTGTGATAATGTGTTTTTCTTGTTCTAATTGTAATGCATTTTAGCTCTTTTGAAGTTACAACACATGAAATTTGACTCAGCTCATTTATTATTATGGTTATGTTTGTGTAATTAAGCTAGCTTCATTTTTTATTATTAATATATTGTGTGGAGTGCAGAGGTCCACACAATGAAACCTTGAAAGGTTCCTCCACAGACTATTATGGTTATGTTTGTGTAATTAGGCGAAGTTCATTTTTTATTATTAATATATTGTGTGGAGTGCAGAGGTCCACACAATGGAAGCTTGAAAGCTTCCTTGCACAATGGACTTTCTTCGTTGCACATATCATTTGTGTTAATTTTGAAAATATAGCTTAATAAATTAATATTTTAATGTTTCGAAAATCATGCTTTTAGTTTGGATATTTTAATGCTTTGGAATAATGTCATATAGATTAGTTTAAATTTTAAATATATATTGAAATTAATATATAAGATAATTAGATTTAATGTTGTTACATTAATTTAATATTTTAATCTTTCCACCCACTTGCATTCATGGCATACTAAACAATACCCTTGATTTGACTACATATTGGAAAATACCTCTAAAAATCATTTTATTTAAACTTACCAATACCAACCCAATACACCTTCCCTATTTTGAAAAACTTTATTTGCTAATTTTAGAATTGTATGGTTATGACTGTCAAATTTGGAAGCTATGATTAGAACTTGATAGCTATGTACCTTTGTTTTATCAATGAACATAAAATGTTGCAGTTGTACCTTTGTTTTATCAATGAACATAAAATGTGGGAGTTTACAGAAAAAGAGACATTGTAACAAATCTTAGAGTAAAACATTGTAACAATGCTTACACTAACGTGGGCACAAATCTCCACGGTTGAGAATCTTGTTGCATTTGTTTTAAATGTATACATGTTTAACTTATATTTTAATTTTTTTATAACGAATAATAATAATAATTTAATAAATTTTTTTAGCAACCTGATATCAGTATCATGAAATAATCATTTTAATTCTTATTATAAATTGATGTTTGTCAACATTTACCAATCATTTAATTTATATAATTACACAAAGTCTATATATCTGTAAAAATTATAAAATCACTATCTTAAATGTCTCTGCATAAATATAAACGTAACTAAATATATTAACATATCTATATTGAAATTATATATATATATAATATATATAATATATATATATATATATATATATATATAAAATTTCACGACCATATTAATTAGTTTATACAACTAATTATGATCGTAAAAATATATGTTAATGAAAAATTATATAACATATAAATTATAAGTAAAAAAATATTTGTTTACATAACATAAATATAAAATTTACAGCACTCTTTTGGAATAAGAAATGCGAGGAACATAGACCAACCTCCTATCATAATAGGCTTTTGTTGCGACCTTCTTTGATGGGAGGCTCAAGGCTCCCCATCAATCGGTGGAGCTCGAGGAGTACTATATCTATCTGAATCCCATTCGATACTTTTTTGCTGCAAATGTGCGCCTTGCTACAAACCATTTTTTTTTCCTGGTTTACAAACTTCCATATATATGGTGACTCTTTCTGTGTCTTGCTACAAACAATTTTTTTAGAAAACAATATTACAATCTTCCATATTTATAGTGACCTTTTCTTGGTTATACATTGGATAATAACCTTTTCAGATTGCAGACCTATCTTCCTCGACCCTTTTTCAAGTGATTTACCTTCAAAAGCAAGAGTTCTCTCACACAAAAATGTGGCAGCGGACAACCTATCCAAGCCTGGACTGGAGTTGCATGTTTTTTTAGATAAATAGATCAAAGAACATAGATGATGGGCAGATTCATACTCCCTCTATGACTCTCGGTAGATGATATGATCCTTTTTGTTTGAGCGTTATAGACCTATGCTTGCTTTTTATTGAGACTTTATTTGCCATATTTGAGTTATATTTTTTGTAGGTAACTTTCTATCTTGAGAGGTCTGTTTATGAGCTCATGTTAGTATTTAGAAATGGATTTTGGACTTTCCCTTACAAGATTTTATTTATGGGTTGTCTTTCAACCATTTTTGATATGCTATACTTGTTTACTATGTAATTTTATTTTCTTAATTGTTTGAGAAAACACACATATATAAAAAATATATATTTATTAGAAAATAGATTAATTTTAGGAGAAAAAATGTAACATAAAAAAATTGAAAATTATGTAATATTTATATTTTATTAATTTGTTTACATTTTTATTAATTTATATTTTAATTTAAAAAATTAAATTTCAAAATCAATTAACAATAGAACTTTAAATTAAATTTCAAAATTAATTAAGAATAAAACTCAAATCAATCAGTTAAAAATTGATGAAATGCATTGAAATCACAATGATAACGTCTCCCTTAAGAATAAAACTCAAATTAATCAGTTAAAAATTGATGGATAGTATTGAAAACACAATGATAACATCTATCTTTATAAATTGAATAATTAATGATGTTTCTTGGTAATTAAATGATGTGATATATCTTGAATACTTATTAAATAATTAACGATGTTTTTTGGTAACTAAATGATGCGATATATATTGAATACTAATCTTATAAATTAAAGAGGTATTGATTTTGCTTGGAAAATAATGGAAATTTTGGTAGGATATTGAAATTTTATATTAGAAATTTTTGGAAATCTAGTTTACCGTCATCAAGATTTAAGATTTTAGGTATCTTAAAGGGGGTTTTCATGATGCTAAATCTATTTCACTATCAAAAACAACAAGTTTCAAGCACTCTAACTCTGAATATGTTTTGGAAAAAATAATAGGATTCAGGCTATTTTTAGCTGTGAGGGCAAAAATAATAACTTAATAGACAATACCAATAATAATTAATAACATTGCTCAATTATTATTTATTTTTTAAGCAATAAAACACTTTAATAAAAACATATTACCTTTATTTCTTAGATTGTAAATGATTTATTTTAATTCAGTGTAAGAATAATTTTATCTAAATTGTTTCTTTTTTTCTAACAATAAAATTAATAGACACAATATAACATAATGCTATACACATTTTTTCAACATAAATATTTGGCTTCCCATTGACATGCACTAATTAAAAAGATGATAAAATGATTTTTTCTTGTTAATCTCAATGTGGAAATTTTGTATTTTATTTTATATAACTTTTAAAGTAACAAGTTATATTTCTAATTCATTTACAATAGAATTCATAATTCCACTCAAATATTTTTAAATTAGAAATGCTATATTCTTTATATTTGTAAGTTCCCACAAACAATATAATATCAATTTTTCTAGATATTCAACTTAACATAGGCCTTTATCATTATGGAAGTTCACAATAGTTCTTAAAAGATGACTCAACATTCCAAATTCCTATTTATTTTATCTTTTTGGTGTCTATCCCTAATAATAGTTTTTCTATTTTCAATTATTACAAATTTTCCTATTTCCATAGATTCTTTTACATTTTGAAATACCTTACTTAATTCAAATTTATTTTATCTTCTTAGTGCCAATTATTAATAATGGTTTTTCTATTTTCAGTTATTTCTATTTTTCCTTTCTTCCTAGCTTCTTTTACCTTTTGAAATACCTTACTTAATCGTTGGTCTCCTAAAATGTCATTTTTATTTATAAATATTATTGCCTTTGTAAAAACCAAATTTATTAACTATGCCATATTTATGATGATTACAACTTAGTTAACATGAATTAACCTATCTTTATACTCAATTATTTTATGAAAGCTATTTATTTCTATAAAACAAATTCGTTTAAATTTATTATTTATTTTATAATTCTTCCTTAATTATTGTTAAAGTATCTCATCTTTCTTTTTTTAACCAAAATTATGAGATTTAAAGTTCCTTGGTTATGCATAAATAAATCTTTAAATTTATTTATTTATTCTTTCACAAGTTTGATATGCAATTTGTCTCCAAAATTATTTAAAACCAACTTATTATTTAACTTTTTTTCCCTTAATTTTCTAATTTTATTTTCCAAATAAAATTTTCAAAATACAGAATTGAAATCTTTTAAATAATCAATCCGATTAAATGTATGAAAGATTTATCATCTTTCTCTCCACCAAAAAATTTCCAAAGTGACTTACCAAACATAAAGGTGTCAAGACTCTTGTTCATGAAATACTCATAGCCAAGCAACTTTCCTCGTCCCCCTGCACAACATCCAAGCCGCTTTACCAGATTTCGGTGTTGAGCATTGGCTGCAATCTTCACTTCATTCATAAATTCTCGTTTCCACTGTCCGGATTTTATAGACAACTTCTTCACTGCTATTTCTTTTCCGTCTCTAGCGATTCCCTGAAGGAATTAGCTCCATCAACAACCCATGGAATCATAATATACCTATTAAATTTTTTAAATATTAAATTTTCACATTTCAAAAATTAATATCCCTACTTTTTTAGCTATTAAATTCTCACATTTCAAAGATTAATATAAAGTAGAGTAATTTGGCAGGCAAAGAAGGAACAATTGGCTTGACTTAAGAGCTTAAGTTTCATCTTCTTTACCATCGCCAATTGAAAAGCTATTAAATTCTCACATTTCAAAGATTAATATAAAGTAGAGTAATTTGGTAGGCAAAGAAGGAACAATTGGCTTGACTTAAGAGCTTAAGTTTCATCTTCTTTACCATCGCCAATTGAAAATGGAAGATATTTATATAAAAAATACATAAATAATAGAAGATATTTATATAAAAAATACATAAATAAAAGAAGTCAAGGTTCAAGAAATTAGGGGAAGTCTTGGAATCCACAAAGAAAAGGATTATTTTTGAGTTTTCAAAAAAACAATGGGGAAGTCTTGGAATATAAAAGAAGAAAAAGACTATTTTTGAGTTTTCACAAAAAAATGGGGAAGTCAATATAAAAGAAAGAGACTATTTTTGAGTTTTTACAAAAAAAAAAATGGAAGAAAGAGAATAGGACAAAAAATAAATAAAAGAAGTCAAGGTTCACAGAATTAAGGGGAAGTCTTGGAATATAGAAGAAAAAGACTATTTTTGAGTTCTCACAAAAAAAACAATGGGAAGTCTTGGAATATAGAGGAAAGAGACTATTTTTGAGTTTTCACAAAAACAATGGCGAAGTCTTGGAATCTAGAAGAAAAAACTATTTTTGAGTTTTCACAAAAAAACAATGGGAAGTCTTGGAATATAGAGGAAAGAGACTATTTTTGAGGTTTCAAACAAAAAAAAAAATGGAAGAAAGAGGATATGACAAAAAATAAATAAAAGAAGTCAAGGTTCATAGAGTTAAGGGGAAGTCTTGAAATCTAGAAGAGAAAGACTATTTTTGAGTTTTCACAAAAACAATGGGGAAGTCTTGGAATATAGAAGAAAGAGGTTGTTTTTGAGTTTTCACAAAAATGAAATAGAAGAAAGAGGATAGGACAATTTTAGTCTTGGTGAAAAAAATAAAAGACAAAGAATAAGATAATAACGAGGATTTGGTGTGGAATTTTATCTTTAAAATTTACTACTAAGGGAATAATGAATGTAATGTGGTCATAATCATGAAATAGGTTTATTTACTTGGGTAAAAATATCCTCACTATATAATGAAGAAGAAATAATATAATAATACATAGTAGTTAGCACAGACCCTTCAGAATAATATTGAAAATGTATAAATACTTATCGTACATGTGTTTTTAGAGCATGGGTATATAGGGTACTTGATATGAATATCTATTGCAGTTGAAAATTTGCTTGAATTTAATAGAAACAATAAATTTAGAGTAATAATAATATATTTCAAAAATTCTATAAACATATACAAATAAAGTAAATTCTAAAAAATTAAAATAAAATATAATTAAGTAATGTCATAACTTAAGCTAATTTATCCTTTTAAATCTTTAGTAATGATCATATGTTTAATCCTTCTAAATTTTCTCACACCCCTATATTTATATTCAGATACACATAATTGGGTTTATGTGACATTAAATTGATCATCTACTATGAATGACTATATATAATTTATATTTCGTATCATGACATCTTTTGTAAATTTGGTCTACAACTCCATCCTATTTCATCAATTTGTTAAGTTACACAATAATAATTTTGTTAAGTTACATAATAATCATTGTTAAGTGTCAGTATCCATTATTGCTCTCAAAAGTAGTTAGTACATGGTTGTCTCTACCCTTTTTTTTATCGTGGTAATTGCTTATTTCTCATGTGAATGAATTGGCTGTTTTAACTAATATTGTGTTTAATATTGTGTATGATCCTAAATTGCTATATCAATTTATTAAAATAAGGTGAGCTAGCTATAAACATTTAAGACATGAATTAAATTCATTTAATATTTTAATGGCGAGATAAAAAAATCCATATTTACTCACATAAGGACACTATTAGCATATATTTTGAGTGTGAAAAAATATAAATAGCTAGAAAGGATAAACCCTCTTAATACGTACAATCTTGAAATTTTCAAAAATGATACGATTGATATGTTCAATTGGTAAAGATCTTATAAAAGCTCCCTACTTTCCATGAAGCTTCTGTTATCACCTTGATTAAACCTCATGCTGAAGAAAGGAAATGCCAGGGTAACCACAAACCATGCTTAGCCAAGTAGCTACCCCTACTAGGCCGGGAGAGGGCTCTCTCAATAAGGATTTCAGCCAAGATGACTGGATCAGGAAAAGGATATTAGGCTAGCTATAGTAGCACAAGGTTTGATTTGATTTTGATAGGGTTTTGTCGGATCAGGAGGAGCCAGATAGTTAGGGCTAGGGAATTAGATCAAAATTGCAGGGTGTTCAATGGGGCAAGGTAAGCATAAGGTTTAGCACTCTATGGCTTGATGGGTGAGGTGTTTTAAGACTGGTGAGAAGCTAGGAAAAGCATGTGATTACTATGGATCCTTCATAAACTGTAGAAAACATAAAATGGTGAATATTTTCCTAAAGTAGAGCAACGATGTTATGGATTTTTCCAATCAACTTGAAAACATTCACTCAGAAGCAATGAAATGATTAATGAGATACGCAAAACATTTTAACATATGATCACAAGAGAAGAAACTGAACTAAACTTCATACCACATGGATCCCAAAGAAATAGTTGCGATTTTTATTAGTCTCCTGCTAAACTTCTACAAAATGATGTACAATCAAGGCATAAGCATCCAACTGAGTCCAACCCTTTACAATGAGAAAGAAGAAGAAGATATAGGCATTGTTTCAACCTCCTCCCATCCTCAGGGGTCGAATCACTAATATGAGGAGCTAATCTAACCAATACTGAACAAGAAAATGGAATTTAGGCATCCTAACAACTTGCCTCTAAAAGTGAGGAAATTGATTCATTTGTGCTCAGATTGACTTTTAATCTAACGAATCTACCCTCTACTACTAATGATCGATTATATTTACAATCCAAGTCATCATTTACAATAGTAAAACATCCTCCATGAGAAAAAATCCTTGAACACAGTCAAAACTCAGAAAAATGGCCATCCTATCCAAAATTTGTCCTACGCGCAACGCCACTTGTCCAACGTGCAACGCCACTTTCAGATCCCTTTTGGAAGCCTTCCCGACATCCAAATTGAGCTCATGATAACTCATTGGAATGATATTCAAGTCTACTTTCCAAAACACCTAGATTTTGTTCATTTGAAGCTCATTTGACCCCTCAAAATTGGATTTTAAAGACTGCTTTTGTTTGTCCCAAAAGTGAAAGAAAGGTCATTTTTAGGGTGTTTTTTTACTCTTTGGTGGATCAGTTCTACCCCAAAATATTAGCAAATCCATAGGGTGCATGTACTCATCGCTCTGAATCCAAAAATACAAGCCATTTGTCCATTGGGTGCCCCTAGGAAAAGCGTAGCGCCAGTGGCGCTGCGCGTTGAGCCAGCTTTTCTGTGTGTGGAATTTCCAAAATTTGCAAAAAACAAAATCTCCTCCAAACTTGACCAAAATTGGCGAGCAGCACCATCATCAAGTATCCTGATGAGCCAAGGAAGCTTCAGCAAGCAAGATAACCTCATCCTCCACTTTTTTGCCTTTTAGAGTCTGGCTTAGCCTACCTTTCATCTTTTTGACCCTCATGTTGCAAATTTTGTTTCAGGTCCTGTAGTGGTAGGTCATGTGCCTGATAATATGTTTGTCCCTATTGGCCTTCTACAATAGCTTCTCCAAGTTCAAATTGAATCTTTCAAGCCAAATCTCCCTATCACCCTCAATTTCTTTCTCAATGGGAGTCAAAATGACAAGTGCCTCTTCCTCTTGCATAGCTGATTTACCCTTGTCACCGTGCCTCTTTATCTTGAGAGGTTCCAGCTCCATGATGACCTACTTATCACTCAGTTGTTTGTTCTCTTGTTCTAGATATGTGATGACATACTTGGCTCTCTCCAAATTGTCCATCAATGCTTGGACTTGAGCCTCTTTTTCTTGTATGATGATGTCCTTTATTGTTGTTTCATCCTGAGCCTATAAGTCAATTGTCTCTATGCCATGGTGAATATAATTATGTTCTGGCTCATCATGCTCAGTCAAATAAAAGTCTCTTTCTTCCTCCTCCTCATCAAGATCTTCCACCTGCATCTTTTCTTTCCCTTGGTGCAGTTGTTGCGCATGTTCCTGCTATGTTGATGAAGAAGGCAAAGCCCCTTCCACATCCTATGGAGCAAGAATTTTCCTATGAGTCGATGAAGAAGGCAAGGTCCCTTCCACATTCTATGGAGAAAAAACTTTCCTATCAGCTGCAAAGAATCTTCTTATGCCCCTCTGGTATGTCATGTAGGTCTCGGGCACCTCAGTAGCTCTAGTCTCTTTGGCCTTCTCGTCTTCAGCTGAGCATTGCTAGAAGGTCCTCCTGATTCTTGAGACACTGATGGAGGAATTTGAGGACCCCTGAAGATGTCATGAGCAATGAATGTCTCCCAAGAGATGTTGAGGAGGCTAATATGATGAAGCATAATCATATTGATCAGGGAATAATGATAGGGACTACTCATTTGTTGAGGGTATGGCTTCTTTTGTACAAAGTGGGCCATCTTTTCAATATTCATGAACAAGAAATAAGGGAGGTTTAACATCCTCACCCTGGTAAAATGCATGAGAAGCCTGATGTGATAGGTGTACAGTCTGGAGAATCTGCCCTCACAAGTGAAATATTTCATGATGATTTTCATCATGGGGGCATACTTGTCTTCAAGAAACCTAAAAAGAAAAAGCCTTTTTGCTTCATTTATGTACCTTGGTTTAATGTAAGGCTCATAATAGTGTTCATCAAGATCTTGCGCCTTGTACCACTTCTCCCCTACGTTTGGAATCTTGGTTTCATCCGCAATAATGGAGGGTGAGACTGTGAATGTCACCCCAGCAACAATCACCCTATTGTCTCGAAGATTGGCTACAAAGAGCTTGGTGAGCTTAGGATGGTGTTGAATTCTCTCCACCTGCTCACAGAACTCATAGCACCCTAGATGCCTGAAACAAGTGACAACCAACTAAGAGGCCTGCAATTCTATGAGGTTTGATGGATCTTCCCTGATAATTCTGCCTCCCTTGTTGTGGTTTTCTCTGATGTTGAGGTCTATCTGTCGAACTGTCACTACCATTATTTTCCTCCTCCTCATAGTCTTTGTCTTCTTTGTCCATGTTTGCAAATTTTGAGGCTGTGCACTCTTAGAAAAGGGATGAAGGGAGTGAGCAAGAGTGATTAGGAATAAGGTAATGGGAGATGACCTTGTGAGGTATTTGGTGGGCTAGGAAATGAATGGGAGGGTATGAATCATCAAAATGAGGGAGAATGGCTTAGGTCCTTTTT
Organism: Pinus taeda; assembly: GCA_000404065.3. NCBI lineage: Eukaryota > Viridiplantae > Streptophyta > Pinopsida > Pinales > Pinaceae > Pinus > Pinus taeda. Next base: position 56,719 of record APFE031063076.1, on the reverse strand, counting down.
TGAAGTATAGCTTGTGGGATGAAGAATGAAGGGGTATAAAATGTTATGGAGTGATATAGGGGAGGGGTTTAGGGCTTTAGTGCTAGGTGATGGGAGAAATATTGGGGGTTAGGGTTTCTAGGATGTAATTGAGGAAGAATCTAGGGTTTCACTTTTGCCAATGTAAATTACCTTCAAACACTTCAATTACAAATCAATGATGAGGTATATATAGTGAGGACACTTGCTTGAGGGATGAGAGGATGATTTTGGACGTTTTTAGGAAGCTAGAGGCTCCTTTGGCCCTTGTTGCTCAACACGAAGTGCCTGCTACAGGTGCGCAACGCCCTCCTGAACGTGCAACGCATTGTTATTTTACACTGCCGGAATCGCCCTATGCAAAGCGCTCAACCTGTACACGCAGCGCTCCGGATGAATGCACAGAGCCACCTCCACTACCTCAAACACGCAACAACAACCTCCAAAAGTGCAATGCCAGTTCTCCTTGGCCCAAAACTCACTCAACTTCTCCTCTTTTCTTCACCTTTCGACTCCTCCTTTGCCAAATGAGAATGGTGAGTTTGAAAATGAAATGTGATGCCTTGTATAGGAGTAGATTTTGATTTTTCACTATAAAAACACACTTTCTAATGTTTCTTGACCTTTTTTAGATCTCTGTTTTAATGCCTTTTCTTCATTGTTCCTTTTTAGGTGGATGATGCTTAATTTGCCCTAATTTTTGCAGTGGTTCTTTGTCTTGTAGAAAGGAGAGATGCATTGGTGCAACAAGGATCACTTATTACATAAAGTGACTTAAATTACATAAAAAATATAAATTACCTCAAAATACTCTTTTTTCACCTCAAAAACATGTTTTTTGAGGTGAAAATTACATCAGTTAAAAAGATAATTGTACAATGACTATGACTTACTAGAAATCATTGTTGATTTATTTATCATCCTCATCCTCTTGCTGCCCTTTATTTACACCTTTATATCATTCCTTTGACCTTGGAAATGAAACCCCAAGACCTAATGAAAACGTGATTGAATACAACCTGAAGATGGGTCAACAAGTGTACTTTATGAGGGAGAAATTAGATTTTCTGAGGAGAAGACAACCATCAGTGGATCAACTTTGGCATGACCTAATGAAATGATGTAAAAAGTTCAGTATGGGACCCCTAAAATGAAAATGCAAAGAGCAAATTTGATCCTTGATGGAAGTATGAAGATACTGACACTAACAGCTTCTAAAAGCTCCTAAATAAGGAGTTTTTACAAACATGCAAAAAAAGGGAGTGCTCAAATCAAGCTCCCATAAAGCTCTTGAAAAATTCCCAATCTCCCTAAGAAAAGCTCCTAAATAAGGAGGTTTTACAAACTCGCAAAAAAATGAGTGCTCAAATACAGCTCCCATAAAGCTATTGAAAAAATCCCAATCTCCCTAAGAAACTCCCCATGAAAGGGAACATTTCTAACAAGCTTAAGGCTCGCAAGAGCGAGGATACGTCAAGTACAAGCTCCTCAACTTCTAGGAGTAGTAACCATAATATTATGATAAATACATATCAATATTGTTGTATGGGATAATTGACTGTTGATTCTTGTATAAGCATGGTTTGGAGTGATTCCTCCCATAAAGAGTAGTTGATGGTGACACCCCACTTTAAGGGTTCTCTATATTCTTGTGTTGTTTATAAAGAGTGCATTTGATATATATTAAATTAATTATTTATTTTGTAGTTTTTACATATCAATGTTCATTATAAGTGGGATCAAAGTTATTTCTTGCACAAAAATATGTATATGTTTGTTATTTTTTTAAGGAAAAAAGAGGATAACAACATTCATGATGACTTTTCAAACTTTATGTGCAAAATTTGAAGAAACCAACTATAAATATAAGTTCCACTAAAAAACAAACATTATATATTTAGTGAAGCACGCACATGGTTTTCATATTATATATCTTTTGATAGTGTCTATATTCTAGTCAAACTAGTACCAATAAATGCAAAAGTGAATATGGTATTTCATAATTGTTGTCATAATATCCAATTAGAGAATTATTGGAAAGGTTATTATAATTTTACATCATCACCTCTAGCCCTAGTTACACAAAGAATAATATTGAAAATTAAGTTAATTCTTCAAAAACTTAGTTTTATTTTTGGAAAGATGTATGTTATAGGGAGATCTAATGGACCTAATATTGAAGAATATACAAAATGGACGAAATTAAAATATCTAATAAGTTGGAAAGTGAATATTATCATTCATTTAAGGGATAAATAATCTATATGGTATGACTCACATTTCTCACTAGAAATAATTAAAATTCCATATGGAGAATATGAAATAATATAGTTAGATAGATAATTTTATGGTACTATGAAGGGTACAAAGAGCACCAATCTGTCAATTTTCCATTAAATGACATGTTTGTTAATGCAAATTTTTGCACATCTTAGGAGATATGTATAATTTCATGTACCATAACTCAGTCTAATATATATATATATAATATATAGATATATATATATATAAGCATGACCTATGCAAAGAGTACTAAATTATGCGTATTAAAAAATATTTTTATGCAAAATTATGTTTTTTATTTTTATTTTTCGAAGTTAGTAAAGTAATACTTCAATTGCATTTTATAGACACATGTGTTCACGTAAGATATTTTTCAACTATTTAAATAAATTCAAGAAACAAGAGCACACTTTTGAAGAGGACCTGTAAACAAAGATAATGGTATTTTTTTGAAATTTTTGTTGTTATTGATTTTTATTCAACCCCTTTCAAACTGTCCAAAAAAAAATTCAAGCATTATCTTTAAAATAAATTAGATAAAAAGTATCATATCAATTTGAAAATGTCAAATGCGTATGGCATTGGATAGAGGATTCCTTCATGAATCCAACATGATCAACTCTACCACATAAGGTCATTTTTTTTCCTTAAGTATGCTAGGGTACAAAATGGTGATGCAAAGAAATTTACAGAAGGAGAGATAAAACCTTGTTTTTTAGGACCTCAATAGCTCAATCGAGTGCTTAAAATGCTTGATCGAATGCTTGAGATTTAAGTTCAAATAGCTTGATTGAGGGTTTAAGAAACACTTTATCAAGCCCTTAACATGGTTAAATAGAGGCTTGATCAAGCTATAGCTCAATCGAGCGCAGGGATTTTAATTACAAATAGAGGCTCGATCGAGGGTTTGTTTTGTTAATCGATCAAGCTATCTTTAAGCCATAAAACAACTTGATCGAGGGCTCAAATATTTCTTGATCGAGCTACTTTTTCCCACCCAAAATGTGCCGTCCCATGCCAAAAAGTGAAACCCAGCTTCATGTATAGACCCTTATAAACAAACATAATTGTATCAATGTTAATTTGGCTAAAATATTTCAAGATTGCACAAAGCATATTCAAGGAATACAAGTTGAGGGGGAGAATGTTCAAAATTTTCAATATTTGAAGATTAACATGGATAAATAAGTGTTGCAATTAGATTTTCATGTTGCATATGTGGATGATGCAGATGTTGTTTTGGGATATCCTTGGATGGGATTAGTTGATATAGTTATTATAAAGTGCAAAAGAAAATTTTGAAATTTTGGTACAAGAAAAGGAAAATTAACTTGTAGAATATTTCTCTTTCATTTAATCCCCAAATTCATAGACAAACACATAATATAATTTCCAAATTTTATTTATTGTTATTGAGATATATGTGAAAAATTACCCCAAAAATACTTGCTTGCTTATTTTCCCATATAAATGAAATGAGGGTAGTAACTACAATGTAGAATAGTCCCTACATCTACCACTAATTGATTGATTAAGGAAATGTGGGCTCCAAGGTTTTTCATTTTTCAAGAATGCTCTTTTTCCGCAATTGTCTCCGCAATATTTCATTATTCCCTGCTCCACACATTCTTCCTATGGACATCTACACTCTGCATAATGAAATCGACCTCAACACAACTCCCACCTCCACACATGCTTCCTCCACATAATGAAAGTCACCTCAACACAACTTTGTGGCTATTCCCACCTCAACACATCAACTACAACCATAAATGAGAATAAAAATGACAATTTTGTGTGATCATGGAGCAAGAACTTGATACAATGTGAAACATGCACATACACATGTTACCCACAAAATTTCTCCTTTTCATACTACTCAAATGCAAATGGGATGCCATGAGATTTTATATTACATTGCGAAGTGTGGAGAGCTTTCATAGTCAGAGTTTTCCCTACACTTCACACAATGATAAAGCTTCCACACAATTCATACATGCTATGTTTGTTCTTGCTATTGAATATGGACTTGTTGACAACTACTAATAATTTCCCAATGTTGTAGTTTTTAAGAGTAATTTTATTGATGGAAATACTATTTAGAGTGTTTGTGGAGGACGCCAATTGTTTTTAATTGGACTTAAAATTATTGTTGAGTCCACAATTCATTTCCAGTTATGTGAGTTCAATGTTTCAAAGCTATAAAGTCCTCAGATATTCATGGTCCAATTACAAATAAAAATAATAGTAGCCAACAGTCAATTTTTGTAGCATGAACAAGTAAAATGTGTATGAATTGTGTGGAGTGTGGAGAAAACATTACATAATTAAAGCTCTCTGCAATTCACATACAACAATGAGATGTAGTGGAGGACGTCAAACATTTTTTAATTGGTCATGCAATTATTGATGAGTCAACAACTTGTTTCCAGTTACACGAGTTCAATATTTCAAAGTTATAAAGTCTTTAGATATTCATGTTCCAATTACAAATAACAATAATAGTAGCTGGTAGTAAATGTTGCAACATAAATAAAGAAAGCATGTGTGAATTGTGTGGAAGCTTTTCCTTTGTGTGGAGTTCAGAGAAAAATCCGCATAATGAAAGATCTTCATACTTGAAAAATGAAGGAGTTGTGCTGGTGACGATGCAGATGATTGGGAAATCTAAATCGCTCAATTTCACAATAGCATAATCGTCATATGTACATTTGTGTCCATCAAATGATGCAATACTATTGTTTTAACCTTCTGTAATATCTATATATA
>APFE031063076.1:3818-28439 GCA_000404065.3 Pinus taeda | reverse complement strand
AAAATAGCTTCTATTGGCCTTTGCTATATTGAAAAGTTGCTCCGAAGTACTTTTAATATTTACTTTTGTAAAATAGAAGCCTTAATCAAAAGGGACAATTTCTAGGAAATTAGGTATATTCGCATTCTGAAAACCCCATTTTATTTTTGTGAAATCTTCTCAAAGTACTGTAAATCATTTTAATGTTTTCAAACTCGCCACAAAAGGGTTGTCAATATCAAAACAGAAACTGATTCAATCTTAGCATCTTCAACTCTTACCTTGTCATCCATTTTCTCTTAAAGAGAAAATTGTCCATCCCATTCATCCAAGTTTATGATTACTCAGAGTGTAATTCTAAGATATTTGATATAAAGATAAGGGGTCTTATCACAAGCTTACTTACCATGATCATTGGGAAATAGTCTAACTGACATTACCAACATTGCATACCAAAACAGGGTAATGGCTTATAAGCATAAGACAAGGGGTCTCATCACGAGCCAGCTTGTTTGATTAGATTACAACCAGTGAGTGGAATTGTCAAACAGCTAGCAACCAAACCGGGACAATGGCTTTTTATCTTACAAAATAATGGAAAATAAAAGAAATACAAAATATGAAAACATATTTTGAATTCATTCTTTTAATCATACTCTGAGATGGGAGGGGTCATGGACAATCAAATGGTTAAAAGGTATCCCTGTCGAAACTATGAATGTTTGCTAGGAGCAGAGCCTCTACCTATGACAAAGGAGTCAATCAAAAAGGCTAAGTTAGAAAGGTGTTTTGTTTTATCATTATCAACCAATAGAGGCCAATTTAAAACTTAGGATGTATTTAATTTTAACGAGAGAAGAAATTAGCAAAAAACATGCTTTTATTATATTCAAAATGTATGTATACTTATTTATATTAGAATTTTCCTTTTTGATAAGAAATCTATATAAAGAAAGTTCAAATATTTCAATATTTAGTCAGAGATAACTGTTTCTCCCAGCGAATCGCCAATTCTTGTGCTATACAAAAACCCACCATTTCATAAAATTTTACTTTAGAAAACTATAATATGAAATGGGTCCCTTTTAGATTAAATTGGTATTAACTTATCATTCCTCTAAAGGTCCGGAAATAAACGAAACATTATAAAACTCTTTTTGAGTTAATAAATAATCGGTCTTATAATAAATGAATAATTCTTTATTATTGCGATAAAGCGATCGCAAGATCGCATATCACAATAACAAAGGATGCATAACAAAGATCCATTGATTCTCCCCGATGTGACAAGTGCAAGTAACCATTGGTTATCTGGAAAAAAAAAAAACAAAAGGCCCCTCTCCTTGCTCCGATGTGATATCACTATCGGCAATCGGGGAATGCGATATGAATATAACGAAACTCTTCCCCTGAAAGCTCCCGATGCGAGTTAAGCGATATCGCTATCAGCGATTGGGGATTCTACAATAACTTAAATAAAACTGCCCAAGGCTTCCTCTGATTGCCGATTGCGATAAAGCCAAGCACAACTTTCAAAAAGGATTGATATGGCTTCGGTATATTATTTTAATTATTATTAAAATCCTTTTCTCTTCCCGATAGTGATTCACTTGCGCCCAACCACCAAAAAATCAAATCCACGCTTAAACGATTATTTGGCAAATAAAGGATATAATGAGCATTTAAATGATTGATAGGTTTAAATGGCCAATCAATGGAGAAGTTATACCTAAATCCCTTCAGAGATTGTATCTGCGGGAGCCTTATGATAATCTTCCATTATTCATTGATTGGCACAATTCCTCCATACTTGGTTTTCGCCATCTATTCTCCGCATTACGTTCATTTTATCTCTTGTGTAGACCTCTTCCGCACTAGCGAATTTAGACCAAATGGGGAAGAAATCTAAGAAATCTGGAACAGCTTCAGCTTCTGCATTAACAGGTCAACATGCCACCGATCCGGGACCAAGCAAAAAAGGATTAATCTCAAATACTACATGTCTCGGCCTCGGTAATACTACTTGGCAGAGCATTTACAACCTGGTTGAAGCCGAGGAACCTCAGTAAACATCGGTACAAGCTACAACAGGCTCGAGCCAGAAGTCTGATCCTACTCTAAAAGATTTGGTTGATTCCTACCTGCACAGGATAGTGGCTCGGGAGAAAATTCTTCCATATACAGATGTGGTGAGGTGGGCCATTGAAGAAATTCCAATTATGTACAGAACATTCTGCACTATTGATGGGAGAGTATTTGGTTCATTTTAGCCCAATGATTTGAGACAAATGTACCATTTGCCCGAACCAAAGAAGAAGTATAATAAATCATTCCTGGAGAAGTTTAGAGATGAAAATGAAACTGAGTCAGAGCCTATACGGGAATGGAGACAGAACCCGCCGAAACACAAACATGAGTCTTCGGGTAAGTACTTCGTCGATTCCTTATGTTCTCCTTATTGTTATGCTGGAGCCATGATGTGTCGAATGTGGTGATTGCATGATTCTTCAAAATTTTCCATAGAGATGGTACCTTTGATGGAAGCAACATGTAATAGTGAAATCATGGATTGGGGGAATATATTATCGGATAAGTTAGCTACAGCTATTCTTGACTTCAGAAACAAATCTCGTGTTACTGATAGGTTCATCCCTCCATTTTACTTTAGTGCCTACATTTTAGACACCCTCTGTTTTAATTCCGAGTTTCCTGTGTTAGGGTGGAGATGGACTCCACAGGACCCCATGCCCATTCATATCTACCACCAGAAATTATGGAAAGCTCGTTATAAGCACCACCTACATCAAGTCTAGAATGGATTCATGCTACCTATTTACTATGCAATTTTTTATAGACCTGCTCCTAAGATCTCCTCTCAAGCAGAGATTGACTTGACAGCCTTAGGAACCTGGTTTGGAGAAGAAAAATTCACTTATGTAAGAGTTTTCGGCAGTCAGTCCAGGCCTCATATCCTCCCCTTGTATATACCAGACAAACTGTTAGCTCGAGAGATAGCATGTTAGCTTACAATCGCATCGGCTACAAAGACCTTTAGGAATTCAAAGAAGCAAGTTTGCCCTCCTTTTCCTCTAAGGTGTGGCATCTATACTCTGCATGATTATAAACATGCAGAGAAAGAGGCAGAAAAGATTAATATACTAAATCTTGCCACTCTGCCTAACAGATGCTTTGATCCGAAAAAGGTCGTCTATAATGTTCTAGACCAGGCCAAACTCACTAAATTTGAACATAAAGAAGATGAGTTTAATGACCTGTTCTCCTCAGCCAAGTTGATATTTCAGGTGCAGCAGATAACTAAAATGAGATACCATGATGACGTGTTAGTTGAATTTAACAAACTTAGAGAGCAGAGGTTGAAAAATCTGCCTCTAGATTTGTTAGCCACTGCTCTGATGATACAATCAAGCGAGCCTGAGCAGCAAATTACCAACAAACCTCCTGCTACATCAGAAATCTTTGAAGAGGTCCAAAGAAGAGAGCAGGAGGAACTTTGGAGGTTAGAACAGGAAGAGGCAAAGAGGAAAGAACAAGAGGAAGCACAAAATAAATAACATGAGAGAATACGGGAGGAGGAACAGATAAAGCAGCAAGAGCAGAGCAGCAAGGAAGTGAATGTCGACACTCAAATTGACCCAAGATTTCTCCAGGAATGGCAACAATTTAATTCAATTATAAGCAATCTTGAGAGCTCAGTGGATGCCGATACATCCAAAGTGGCCGATACACAGGATACAGCATCAAAAGAGGTTCCAAGCAAAGGAACCAGCGGTCTACCCCCGACTACAGAAGTAGAAATAATTCCCAAGGATCATTCAGATCAAATTATTTTGCAGGTGGAGGATATTCCTCCATTGGATGTTTTCTATAGCCCAAAAAATGAGGATGTAATAAAGCGACAACGGAAAAGGAGAAGGATTGATCAACCTTCCCTGTTCCCTGAACAAACAGTAACAGCCAATGTAGTGTGGAAGGAAGAATTCGACCCCTCCGATGACTTGACAAAGTTGTCCCAATATGCTGGTGCCTATTCGACAGCCACCATGGATAAGGCATTGGAGGTGAGCAATTTATTGAAAGAAAAGGATCAAGCGATTGCTTCACTACAAACATAGCTATCGGAGGCACAGCAAAAGGCAGAACAACTACAACAACAATTGTCCACGCAACAACAATTAAATAACCAACTGAACAAACAGTTGCATGAAGAGAAACAAAGGGTAGGTTCGAGATCGATTTAGAGACAGAAAGAATTATCATAGGCATTAGAAAAATTGAAGGCAATGAATGAACAGATGGTAAAAACAAAAGATGAGCAAATTGCTCAATTATCAGCTCAAGTAGAGAAGTTCAAGAGTCTTCCCCAACCTGTCGATTTCAGAGCAGAGGCAATACAGATTAATAAGGCACTAATAACACAAATAAGATTGTTGTGTCGTGAAATTGCCCAAGTTGAACCTATGTGCGACATAAAAACATCTATAATAGACAAATCAGTTGATGCCAGGTAGGATTTAGAGCAAGCCGATGGGACTTTAACATATTTTCTTACTTGGCAGGACACTAATGAGGGACAGGCAGAAAACTTGCCTAAAATCTTAGAATCCCATAAAGAAATTCTATTCATGGAGTGGCAGTCCCAATTAATGAAAGCAGAGAGAGCCATTTCTAGATGCAAATTATCTACGAACAATTTGATTGACTTGATTAACAATACTCTCTATTTATCTAACATGATTTCTCAATGTACACCAGGTAAATTATTATCAGCCAAGATATTGGAGCAATCATGTTACCAAGAGCTAGAAAAGAATGGGAGATTGATCTCAGGAATTAAAAGTTTAACTTGGGACACTTATTGGTTGTTCATAGTAAAACCATACAGCTAGAGAGTCGCCCTCAAATGCCTAATGGATTCAATCGGGTGTATCATTCTCGATATACACGATGCCACCTATGCTACTCAAATCAATTCTCGTCTTAGCCGCCCTCAAGAAGTGGAACCAATGCTGCAATATGCCAACTCAGGACAAAAGGGAAACAGCCAGAGTGATGAATCATGATGCCGATTACCAGATTGTTGTGGGGAGATATTAAAGATCGGGTTATACCAATTTAGTAGCATTTTAATTTTGTAGTTTATTAGATTAGTTTAGTATTTATAGACCCTTTCATGTATTTAGAAAGGGTCGTAAGTTTTTTGTATATGACTTAAACCTGAAGTTGCACTACTGTACTTCAGGCATATTCTTTTATGAAAACTGGACCAATTTTTCCAAATTTTGATAATGAAGCTTTTATGTGGATGTGCACTACTGCCTTTATTTAAAATTATTTCTGAGTCGGAAGAAGGAATTCAAATTGCGATTGATGTTGAGAATGGTTTGCAGCTCATATGGTACTATTATCTATATCTGAATTTATTCTTTTTATGTGAATTGTTGTTTGATCATTCTTGCTATTATTGAATATATGAATGTGTTTTAACAGTAGACTTTATACTTTCCACTACTGGATGTTTACAGTTAGCTATTCTTCTAATCATGCATGTATCAGTAATATAAAAAGAGAAGTGTAACAATGTTTTATCAATTACTTCGTTCAACTATTTGAACGAAGCAATTATTATTTAAATGAATGTCTTTGTTTATTGAATAGTGCCATCTATATGCCTATCAACGAACAGAGATCACCAAACGTTGCACTTAAGAATAGAAGCTTCCCGAGATAAAATAGTCATTTACGTTTTCGCTCATAGAATAAGTCCTCCATTCATTATCACTTACTAGAAATCCAATCATTCATTCACTCCTTTTTATTCATTACTAGGAAACTAGTCCCATTATATCCAGTCGGAGCCACCATCCCAAACGAAAAAGGAGCTGTATTAAGGTCCGGACCGGGTGGTTATCCCCTGATGTTGATGTAACAATTTTTGGGGCATCAACAGGTAGTCCTCTGAGTCTTATTTCCAACCCCACAAGTTTGATCAAGACTGGATTCTCCAAGAAAGAGTTACACCCAATCTCCCAGAATGACCTAATTATAGACTAGGTTTGTAGAGAGAACTTGTACGAAGTGCCATGTGTCACTGTTTCGACCTTCGGACCTGAAAATGATACCCAACAAACTAACGTCTATCCTCTTTCTATCACTTTTTATGAAATTCAAATCTGGTGCTTAGAGAGAACGTTATGATGATTTTCCTAAGGTCACATGTTTGAGATGGAATGCAGGAGTCTGCATAAACACTAACTTCCTTGGATCATATCTCCAAAAATATAGTGAGACAAGATCTGAAATTCGGACACAACATTTATCAATATTTGTCTCAAATGATTTTTTCAGCTTTTGAAGCTTTGTAGAAATTTTTTTATAGCAAAAATGCCACGAGGACCTGTTTAAAGTAGCGAAACCCTAGAATCCAAAGCTCTGATCCCAAATGTTATGCAACCAGCTCACAAAATAGAATAAGAGATAGATCAATGACTTCAAAATTAGCCTCTTTGAGGGGAAACCTCCTGTAAATTACATAAACAAAAAATTCTAGGATGATTCAAATGAAAAAACCTCCTTTCCATATTGTTATCACTCAGGTTGTTCCCTGGCTCCAGAAGGGAATACGGCTGAGGTAACCACTAACCAATCTTTCAGCTGCAGATCCTAGCCAATCTGCAACTAGAGAGGGCTCTCTCTTTGTGATTTAGATTTGTTTGATTGTGTGTTAGGCTAGTTATGAAGCACAAGTTTTGTTTGGTGTTTGGAAGATAACATTCAGTAGAACAAGGCAGTAAGTTGAGAGAAGTTCAGACCATTGGGTTTATGGAGTCTAATGAAAGAAACTTCTGGATATGGTTTCTTTGGCAATAGGAAGATTGCAGAGCAGGATAGTTATACATAGGACAATATTGAAGCTGAAATAGGATGAAATGAAGTCAAGAAATGAAAGGCAATCAAGAATCCTTCATTATGTTAACAGAGAGAAGTTGTGTAAACATTATCGGGGAGAAATTAAGAATTCTTGCCTATGCTAGTCCTGTGGAAAACATAGAAAACTACAGGAATTGAACACAAAGTACAGCTAGTAAATTCTGGGTTATCCTTTTTTCCTGTAATTTAGAACATGGTATTCATATGATAAATAAAAAACAAATACAGTAACTCAAGAATAAAGGAAACTTATTGATCCATGCATCAACACAAGAATTCTACAACACATCCTTCAGTCATTGATTCTACAACCAGCAAATTCACCAACACAGCATCCAACAATTTTTATTTCACAAGAGTTCTCAAAATTTACAGAGTAGGTCCAGAATGATATTCATCAGCCAACACTAATACATATCTCTTGAAAGTATTTATAATAAGTTTACAAAATATCCCGTGGGGAATATCTAGACATAAATTTATCCATCTACTCTGGCAGGGGCAATAACTGATGTAGAAAAAACCGCGTAGCAATAAATGAGGAAATAACTATGTTGTATTGGCTGCTTTAGGTGTTATGCTTGTTGCTGACTTTTTGGCTCTGATAGTCGGTCGATGCCCCCTTCCCTGATGTGCGTTCCTGATGTGCTGTCATTTGCCACTTGTGCCTGAGTTTGTTTCATCCTTTGGCGCGAATCTTCTCCTCAATTGATTTGATTTTCCCTAATATTACCTTTTAACTGTGATGCAAATAATTTACAAAAAGGATAACTCAACTATCTTGGTAAAACCTCCAGCATGCTCTGCCACCATTGATCTGTTGGTAATTGATGCTTTCTTAATTTAATTAGTGTCTCATTAGCTTCAGTGTACCTGTAATAATTTGGCTGGAAATCAAAAGGATGTGCCACCTCATGCTCAATAAAAAACAAACTTTCCTGTTTATCATACAAACTCTGTCTAGAGGGAGGCACTGTCTATTCTGAGCCGCTTGATGATGCTGTAATCTGATTTTTCACATAGGTATTTAACCTATGATCATATTGTTCTTGCTTTAACAGCTTCCCATTGCTAGTGACTAGGCTAGGTAAACCTTTGCATTGTAATCTTGCAAATTTATGTCTGAAGGCCTCTATATCTGTTTGCATTTCCTGGCATTTTCTTTCTACTGTCTGAACAAAATTTCTCATAATTAGCACCTTCTTGACTCTTAAAATAGTCTCTGTCCTGTTATGAATGTCCAGAGATGCTAATTGTTCACTGGTATGAGTGTTCAAAAAATGAATCATTTGATTGGCTTGCTCAGGCTTATTGGCCAATAATACCCTGGCCTTTTGAGTTTCATATTGAGCCACTCCTATCAACTCTATCTGATCAAAAACAGTTTGTATTGTTGTCCATTGATCAAAAATAGCTTGGCCAATCTTATCCCACAAAATGGTCTTGATTTCTATCAGGGTTCTATGGAGAGTGAGGTCTTTCTCCAAGGCTTTTATCTTATTCTCTAGGGACTTCACTTCCCTAGTTTTCTCAGCCACAATCATTTTTGACTTGTCATAACTAACCTCAATTTTGGCTAGTTTTTCCTTGGTTTCCTTAAGTTCTGCCATTTGGATCTCCAAGGCCTTTATTTCTTTCATCATCTCCTCCATGCTCAGGCTGGCCTCTTGTAGTGCGATTGCTGTAGTTGATGTTGAAGTTGAGGTACCTGTTGTTGATGCTAGATCAGAGGGAGGGGTTGTTATGGTAACTGCTGGAGGAGGAGCTGTGAGAATTGGAGCTGTTTGAGCTGGCTGAGAGGCCAACTCTTGTTGTTTTCCTTGTAGAGCCTCTTCCAAGGCTTTCTCTGTGTCCAGCAATCTTTGGTTCATCCTCATTAGTAAGCTGACCACATCCTCGTCTTCCTTTTGTTGTGCCACCTCTATGGTTTGAGGATGTATTGTAGCTGGCAGCTTCAATTGTCTTCTCAGGGCTGCTATGTCTTCTTCCTTCTTTCTTATTAAGGCTTGTGCGCCTTTGTGATCCTTGGGATCATGTCCCAACGCTATGATAATTTCTTCCAAGGATTTTATTCTATTATCCTTGGCCAAGGAGGAGGCTTTTTCCAGCTCTAATTGGGCAGAAGTGTTATACAATGAATTTTGCAGTCTATGAGCCATTAGAGCTTTGTCTGCCAACGTGGAGTATACCATTTCTCTAGCTTGTTTGTGTAACTCAATTTGGTCTATGGGATGGATGTCTTTAGCAAGAACTTCCAAATTGGTCCTAATATAATCTGCAGCTGACTGTGGTTGTTGTACAGTGGGCCTAAAGTGACTAAGAGTCACCTTCCCTGCCTGCATATCATAGGTTGCCATTAGCCTTTGCTGATTGGTGGGAGCCATTCTCAACAATTGGTTATAAAGCTGAAATCTCACTAGTTCATTTCTAGCTTTGATTTCTGTGAATTCTCTTTTGATATCAGAGCCTTGTTTGCTTTGTTTCTTGGTGGATGTAACCTCCACACCAAGCTATCTCTCTTTCTCCTGTTGAAAGGAGCTGATAGATGTTTCCGAAAATGGAGGGATCTGCTATTCAGAAGTTCCCTCACCCCTTATGTTACCTGTTGTTTCTTCGGTGAATTATTCCTCAGAATAGGGGTTTAGCCTTTGTCTCTTCTCACCTTGCTGATCTGTAGATGCCCCTGTAGGTGTCTCTTCTGGTCTGTCCCTCTTTTTGGCTCTTTCTTCATTATGAGGGGTTTGTAGTACTGGGACCTCAGCTGCCTTTACTTGGGTTGAAGGGCCTTGTTCTTGACCCTTTTCCTGATTTGTAGATGGTTGTTCTGCCATTGTATTCTACTGCTCTGAATGTTTTATTTCTTTACCTTTCCCTGTAGGTGGAGTGGTTTCTTGAGCCGGCTGTTGTGAAGGTGTAGCAGCTAATGTGCTTGCTCCAATATGTTGAGGCTGTGTGAAAGTGAACTATGCAAAATAATCCAGGTCAAGTCTCTTCTCATAATCTTTCATTTCTTTTTCTAATCTTTCCTCTTAAGTAAGATCTTCAATTAGTGTGCCCTCTACCCATTCCTGTCGATTTGCATATTGTTCAATGTGAGGGATTGGTTGGTGCACATATCCTAAAAGCCTGTTTTTGACTCTCCTATAGCTTATGAAATGTTCAGGGTCATATGGTGTCCAACAAAATCTTTGTTTCAGCATGAGTTCTTCTTTTAGCATCTTGTCTGCATCATTCCAGGCTTCTTCCCTCTTATTAAAAGCAAAGACCCAATTGATGTCTAATCTTGAGCTGTGCCTTCTTGTTTTTGCCATGGAAATGAGTCAAATCTACACTACTAAATTGCCTGAAATATTCCAAGGAAAAAAGTCTCATGGGGACATATCTTGGCAGTTTGTAGGGGGGCAACTCACAACCATAAATCCTGATCACTATATGGTTTTGGTAGAAATACCAATCACCAATGTTGTAGCCCCTTGAAAGATGTAGAATTCTCTGCATTTCAGTAATGAGCCTGCCAGGAGGAGTGATCATCAACAGGAAAGTGGCTGGGCAAATGAACATGTCGATAAACTCACAATATATATAGGGTGAGAGGTGGACTTCATGAAAAACTGAGGTCCAGAAGATGACAGATCTCCTCTCTCCTTTGGAGTCTAGCTTCTTGAGAGGAAATTGGAAACTATCAGGATGAGAGTACAGCAGCAGATGGTATATGTGGGAGGTATATTTAAACAATCTTTCTCTCTCTAACATCATGAATTGCTCATGGATTTGTTTGCTATGAAGGTGGCGTAGTCATACATGACAGCAGGGGGCTGTCCTGGAGTGAACATGGACATTAGCACAAACACAGTTTCATCAACAAACTCACTGGTTTTTCATCCTAGAATGTAGGATATCATGTCTATTAGGAGCTTGCCTATTTCATTGAATGAGACTTGATGATAGGGTGGAGGATGATCAGGCTGGCACTGTGGTTGCATAAACAACTGACCTACTCTTGTTATTTATGAGCTAGGCAATTTTGCACCTTGATCAAGCAGGAGTTTCATGGTGAGAGGAACCAGAGGCTGAGGTGGCTCAAAGTTCAACATCTCATTTATGGACTGAGGAGTAATGTAGAACAATACATATCCATATGGAGTGACGATTGCTCTTTGTGTGGGATCATAGTTTGCACAACATAGATGAATGAAGTCAGCTAGCACATTGACTAAAGGGATGTAGCAGATGGGCATGTTGGATTCCTAGATTCTCAGGACATCAGTGTTATTTCTGTGGCTATTTCTGAACTGACAAAAAGTTTGCAGGTGAGACTTGAGACCCATCATGTCCTTAATCTGGAAGTCCCTATCTGCCAGAGGTAACCACTTCAAATCCTTATGTGGCACATTCAAGGGGGCGATGTTGAGAGCCACTAGAGCCTCCATACTTTAATTGATTGTGTTTTGACTGGAATATAGGTTTATGAAACAACAGAAAAGAGAACTCTGGCTCTAAGACTTTTGTCAGGATCTTGCAGACTGAATTTTATCTTGTGGTCACCTCACTGGGTAGCATTCATGGTGGAAAAGGTGAATTATGTAGACTATATTGGGGAGGTTGGACAAGACTGTGAAAATAGCCTCCCTTTCAAGTTGTTAAGTAACCCTAACCTTGGGTTTAGAGATTTTTAGGGTAATAGGTAGCAGAGCAGTGGATTGGGTTTCTCACAGGAAATTACAGAATTAGCTTGGAACTTTGGAAGAAACAGGGGAAAAACTCTCCCTTGCAGGTGCTTTTTTAAACAACTTCACAGGCAGGGACGGGCTCGAATTGCGGTTTCATGGGCGACTTGCGGAGGCAGACAAGATTTATAGGCTTTTCTTCAGTAATTAATGGTCAGATAGTGATTTTTCAGTGCAAAGGTCATAGGCAACAATTCTTTTGACTTAAATTTAGCTTTTTCAGGTAATTTTACCAGAGAAATTTCTTAAAAACAAGGATCGTGGACGACTATGGGGTAAAGACCTGTTTTATGGGTGCGTGGTGTATGATGAAGACTGCAGGCGAAGCTGAAGTAACGCACTGTGGAGTTGACTTTGCTGGGTGAAGGACTTTGCAGCAGTAGTGGCAAATTCGTCGTAAATTGCATGCAGGGTTGCGCAGTCAACGAACTTGGAATAAACAAAACAATCGCTTTCCCGAGTTTTTATAAAATTTAGGACTTTTCGGGCTTTTTGGCACATTTTGGGGATGACGTCAGCATGACGTAGCTTTGTCCAGTAGTGGAGTACGGAGGGTGACGTGGTTGCTGACGAGGGGGATGACATGGCGGCTGGAGGAGCAGTGCGGGTGATGATGTGTTTGCTGATGAGATAGTGACTCGGGTAGAAGGACGAAGGGTGGTATCCGGTTTCCATCGGACCGCCTTTGGTACGGGGGCGGTTTCTGTCAGCGCTCGCCCGATGCAATGGAAATGTGTCAAGTGTCCCTAGGTACGACAGGAAAACCGCCGACCATCGGGCGCTAACAACCTGACGTCGGGGCGCTTCTGATATCAATGAGGATCATTGGATCTGGAGAAGGTGATCCGACAGTGGACGGGAAGGTGAGTTGTCAGGGGTTTAATAAAACAACGCGTGCGATAATTGAAAATTTTTATAAAGTTCGGTGGGTTTCAAACTTTGGGTTATTTGATAAATGCAGGGCAGACATGGCAACTTAATTAACCAAAGGTTAGTTAACTAGGTTTATTGCGCGGGCACGGCGGGTATGGTTATTTGTTTGACCAGAGGTCTAACAAATCCCAGTGGGACACGTGGTGGGCTATCATTGGCCCCAGGTGGACCAATGGTTCCCAAGGAATCTTTAAACCATAGCCATATTAGGCGGGGGCGGGATATATATAATATTTTGGGTTTTTTGCTTTTTAATACATAGTAGGGGTAGGGAAACATTAATATAGGAGTTATATACTAAAGTTAGGATGTTAATATGACAAATGATAGGGAAATGCTAAGTTTATAGGGTAAAACTTAGATTTTTTAGGAGATGAAGGGAAAATGAGATGATTATATTTACACAAGAAATGTGGCTTGTGTTGACCAAGTAAAGATAATGTTTTGCTTAGTATCTCTAAAAAATGAAATGGATTAGGACTATTGAGTAGATCTCAATATCCTTAGGGGATGTTAGTGAAGTTTGTGGGGGAAATGAGAGGGGAAGTCAGTCATGCTCCACTGAACCTGTAGCCACTTTTCCATCATGTTTGTGATATTGTTTAAACTGAACATCACTCTGCTTTCTGCAATCTCATAATTGTCTGCCTACCCAACCTAAAATACCTAACATTTTTCTTCCTTTGATTGGGTCTATTTAAACTAGCAAACCCTGCTTTACCTCTTTTCTTTTGGCTGCCCTCCTATCTAAATCTATCCTTATTTCAACCAAGGGCTCAGATTGAGCAATTGGGCCCTTTAATTCTCTATCTAAGCTAGTGATCTGCCAAGCTTGAACTGTTTGAGCAAATCTGATTCTCTATTCTAAAACAAGAAATTTAAACATGATCTAGCCAGGGTTAAACTATCTAGCTATTCATCAACTATGGGAAAGTCAGTGGTTGCACTTCTCTGATTGCATTTTTTAACAAGCCACTTTCCTAGTTTTTCTTTGGGATTCCTTTCTTTTATCTTTATCTGAATCTTGATTTATTGATAATATGGAACCTTTGCAGCATGGAAAGGATGATCATATTTGGTGTTTCCACAGTCAATCATGAGAAATGACACCTATTGGTATAGGAACCTAACACATATATAGGAGTCTAAGGGGTCACAATATACTGAGAGCTGACATAACAATAATACTGTAAGGGCACAAAAATAACAATAGTGGGCTTCTATGGGGCACAATAATAACAATATGGGGACAACATGGACACAAAAATAACAATAAGGGCTACAATGACAATATTAATGGGGGAATACACTAGTATTATAGGTACCTAACATTTTTTTAGCTCACTTCATAAAATACATATATGATAAAATTTGTGTTAATTTTTTTTCAATTATTATGTTTAATAATATTTACATTCTTATCGAACATGTAACAAAGAAAAAGTATAGTAATTGTAAATTATTTTCCTAAAATTTTAAGAAATTTTTTTTATATTTATTTGTAATATGTATTTTTTAAAAATTAAATTATATTATTTAATAGTGAAATTACATAGTTTTAAGGTTATCATTTGTTTCTGGTCGGCCACTAGGGAAACCATATCATTGGTAGAAAAGTAAGCTATAATTCCTCATTGTACTGGACTAATTCTGATATGACATTATCTTTGATGTAGTCTCATGGCTTATACATTATTCTTTGAGGACGTCAGGTTGAGGATACAGATATTTGACTCTTACTATGAGTGGAGGTGATAATAATTTTTTTTACATATTGATGTTATAATGTTAATAATTGTGATGGACATCTTTTATTAGTATGTCTAATTGTATGATGGATTCATTATGTGTCTATTTATATTAGTTCTTACTCTCAGTTACAAAGATGTGATGATGCGATGATGAAGATTGAACATACACAATTATATCTGTGGCTAATATTATGAATCAAATATTATTGATGATCATTGAGTGTGGCAGGAGACCATCTAGATTTACTTGCATGTAATGAGTCAACAACGTTTGGTTTGGATTGAATTACATACTCTTGTCTCAAGAAATTTTAAAGTTCAATTTAAATTTTTGCCGTGAATTCTAATGACATGATAGTGGTTGCACACATAGGTTAGTTGCTTGGTCGAATGACCCATAGATGGGTGATAGCATTGTGTAGATAGATGGAACTTCATAGGAGGGGTGAGACAACATCCCTGATCTCACCTCGCTAGCACTCCTGTCGTGACTTGGGCTGGAAGGTGTTGATACCTTCACCTTGAATATCATGATTTCATCGAGGTAGACCCCAGATTGGTCTGATTACAAGGATTTTACTGGGTTCATGCATCAACAAAGATTCCTTGATCCCCATCACCATTAGTCTCATTATAACTGGTGACATAGGAGAGGATAATGGTCTCAATTGTTGCACCTAGTTTTTCCCCTCATAGCCATTAGATGCTTGAAGGGCAAGTAGTGTGGCACCCTTGGAATCTCAAGGGAAGTTTTTGAAGGGCACAACCAATTTGACACCCATGGAATCAAGAAGAAACTAATTGGTGTGACACCCTTGGAACTTCGAAGGGAAGTTATTGAAGGGCACGACCAACTTGCTAGCCTTGGCATCAAGAAGAAATTACTGAAATATAATCAAGGTATGGTAAGCATACTAATTCACATAATGTGATAAATGAGGTTTTAGAACCAACGTATTTAAATCAAAAATAAAACTTGGGATAAAGGGAGAACAAGAAGAAATAAAAATATTGTACTACTTGAGATCACTATCCGTCCCTTGTTTGGAAAATATTAGGTAGATAATGTGCATAAGTGTTCTATAGGAAAAGGGGGAAAAGGGGACATAGATTTAATTAGAAATATTAATCCTAAAATAATTTAACCTCACTAAGAAAAGAGGGCGGTAAATGAAAATAAATATCAAAAAATTAAATTAGAGAAAAGTTAGAAAACCGCCATGTGGCAAGAGCCAACACAGGTATCTCCATCTAATAGTTAATTTGAGTTAAACTAGGATGTAGATGGGGGACCAAATCTAAGAATTATCAGTTGAATTGAGTAATGAACACAAATTTAAGAGTAGAAAAGGGGATCAAGAGACAACTAGGAGAAGAAATAGCGAGTCATGTTGGGGTGAGGAAAATCATCATTTTTTATTTAAAATTTAAGTAAATAATTTTGGAGGGCCTTGGTGAGACGGTGACACATGGTGGGAAAATAACCAAATTTTTGGATTAATAAGAATAATTATATATGCATGAAGTTCCAAGTATCACCTATGAAGCCTCCTATAAAAGTAGGGGCAAGCTCTAGGAGAGAGAACCCTTTTTCCTTATTATTGGATGGATGAGGTAATGCTATTGTGAGTGACTATGAGCTATAGTGAGTTTGGTGAGGTGGAGACCTTTAAAGAGGGAACTATTGAGCCAAGAGTGCTCACATCCATCAAATAAAATTATTTCTCTATATTATAATCCCATTGCAACTCAGGAGTCTGTGGGGAAGAAAAGTACCCAGAGGTAGGTTGGGAGGTAAATAGGTGAGTCACTAACATTTGATCAGAACACATTAACATCCACACATGGATGAGGAGGATGACAAGGGAGCACAAATAGAAACAAATACGACAACCGAAACTCCACCCCTTGGTGAACGACACATTGCGTATTCATAAACTTTGTTATATGACTAATGATGTATTTATAATGACTCGAATGTAATGTGAATGTCATGATGATTAAATTGAAAATTATGGCTATTAATGTATGTATCTCAAATTTATTTTTTTTCAGTATTGATTAAAATTTAAATTAGTGCGTGACTTCATAATGGGCATATCTAACAAATAACTAGTTTATCGGAATGCTTATCTACTTATTATTATAGTATTGTAACTTGAATATGAACTGCGCCATGTACCTGGTAACTTGATTGCTACTCTTATTTGTAAATTAAAAAAGAAAAGTGGTTATCACAGGGAGTGTCCCTACATAAACCTTATGTCCAAAGAGTTTTTAGTGCAACATTAAACAAAAACAAATAGACCTCGTGAGTCTATAGTAGTGAGCATTTAAAAGACCAACTAAACAGAGTTTGCCCATATTTACAAGACTACAAAGAAAAAGAAAAAACAAAAAAAAAAACTTAGATTTCTAAAAATACTAAGAACTAGAGGTTGACAGTATCATCCACCTCGATAGGAGTAGTTGTTGTTTTTCTGGAGATAATTAGATCTAAACTCGATGCCATGTTTGCCTCAATACATTCTAGTCTTTTATCCAAATCCTTTAACTACAATTATATATCATCCCACATTAATAAAATCTCATTCTTAGCATTATTTCTCTCAAGGAGGACTTTTCCAAGGAGGGATTTTATTTACTTGTACAAGTCAATTGTATGTATGTATGCCAAGAGTACTCACATCCATCAACTAGCATTATTTCTCTATATTATAATCCCATTGCAGTTCTGGAGTCTGTGGAGAAGAAAAGTGCCCAAGGGGTAAGTTGGGACGTAAATCGGTGAGTCACTAACATTTGGTCAGAACACATTAAAATTCACACGTGGATGTGGACAATGACAAGGGAGCACAAGTAGAAGCAAATCCGAGAATCGAAACTCCACTCCTTGATGAACGACACATTGTGTATTCATAAATTTTGTTATATGATTAATGATGTATTTATAATGACTAAAATGTAATGTTAATGTCATGTTGATTAAATTGCAAATTATGGCTATTAACATATGTATCTCAAAATTATGTGTTTTCAATATTGATGAAAATTTTAAGTAGTCTGTGACTTCATAATGGGCGTGGCTAACAAATGACTAGTTGATCAGAATGCTTATTTACTTATTATTATAGTATTGTAACTTGAATATGAACTGCTCCATGTACCTAGTAACTTGATGTTACTCTGATTTGTAAATTAAAAAAAAATGGGCATCACAGGAAGTGTCCCTAAATAAACCTTATGTCCAAAGAGTTTTTAGTGACAAAAAAAACAAATAGATTTAGTGGGTCTATTGTAGTGAGCATTTAAAAGACCGACTAAATGGAGCTTGCCCATATTTACAAGATTACAAAGATAAAAAAGAAAAAAAAGAAAAACCTTAGATTTCTAAAAATACTAAGAACGAGAGGTTGACAATATCATTCACCTCGATAGGAGCAATTGTTGCTTTGTCGAAGATGACTGGATCTAAAATCGATGCAAAGTCTGCTACAATACATTCTTGTCTACTATCCAAATCCTTTAACTACAATTGTATATCATCCCACATTAATAAAATATCATCCTTAGCATTATTTCTCTCAAGGAGGACTTTTCCAAGGAGCGATTTTATTTACTTGTACAAGTCAATTGTATGTAATACTAATTTTGATGGCCTTATGTGTGTCCAGTGTCTAAAACCCATGTCGCCACTTCAAAAAATGCCTTTGTATTAGAAAGACAATCCTACTCCTTAGTCACCTCTTATTTCACTACCCCAAACTCTTTCTATATTTTTTGAGAAGTCTAGTGGTAATATAACCAAGCAGAGGGCTCAACTCGAAAGTGAGTGTACGATCACCCCCCCCCCTCACCATGATCTCAGACCACCACTTTCTTTTCCAACATTGTGCTTTGTGTCTTGTCATTATCGTCATTGGAAGGAGTTGAAACATGGTATGAATCAAGAGTTGAAGGGGATGAGGATGATGGGGCCAAGAGACAGATAAAAATATTACAAGAGAATGAGAGGGAGTGTATAGGAGCCACAAATAACTTGTTATTGAGCTAGTCATGCAACTTAAAGATTGGAAGGAAAAATCCTAATTTGCTTGTCAAAAAGTCATCGAAGAAGGGCAAGTTGCTAGATGAGTACTTAATTGAGGAAGATAATTTCCAAATAGAGAAGAACTCCATCATGAAGGAAAGAGGAGGAAAGTTACATATAGACTACAAACAAGTAGGTGCCACTACCTAATTACAAACTTGCATAGGAAAGAAATTACCAAACATAATGACCATTAAATCCCCACCGTTACAATATTGTAATGCATACATATCAATGGATAAAGAACGGTATGTCATGTCAACCTCATTTGTTGCTCAAGATAACAACGACTTCCCCCTCACCACCTTTCATATTCCTTATTATCCCATAAAGAGATTGTAAGTTAATAACAATTTTTTATCATTTTGTTTTTATTAATAATTTTAAATATTTTAAAATTTTAATAAAATAACTTTCAAAATATATATATATATATATTAAAATTAAAAAAATTAAGTATTTTATAACTACTTTAAACTTATTTTAAAGTATACACAATAATTATATTATGGTTTACTTCTTTTTATAAATCTTTGCTTTGGACTTGTTTTAGTTTTTTTCAATATTATTTATTATTTTCATGAATGTTGTTGGGTGTGTTTATTATTTATTTTTTGTTATGAAGCTAGATTATTGTGAGTTTATTTTAATTTGTTAGTATTTATAAATTTTGTAGAAGTTACTGAGTAATTGATGAATCTGGATTTTGGTATCTTTTGAAATTTGATATTTACAACATTTTAGATAATCGAAGTTTAACTTTAATATTAACAAAATCAATATTTTTATTTCCATTTAAATTTGAAATTTTCATTTTTATTTTTATTTTTTTTAACTTTGTATAAACTAGCATGTAATGATGTAATAAATCGTCATCGCTCTTACCAAGTGATCATTAAAGGTGCAAAAGGGGACCCATGGTAATCACCCATGGTATTCAGATGACCCATGGTATTTGGATTGCTCATGGTACTTGAAGCAAATATTCCTAGATAAGAATATTCATTCCTTTATTCTCTAGCATTGGAATAAATGATCATAATAAATAGTTGTTTTTTTTATTAATGCTAAATTAAATCACATAGAAATTAACACAATGACAACAATATATCAAATTGACAAATAGGTCACAACTAATAACACATATTCCATAAAATCTAAATTTTATGAAATCACCCAAAACACATTCTCATAAATTCATATGGCAATTACCATAGTAACAAAAATATGTCACATTGACAAGTAAGGCACAACTAACAACACACATTCCATAAGAACTCATAATATCTATGAAGTCACCCTACACACATTGTCATGAATGACATGTTGCATAAAAAAAAACCAAAAAAACTATGAAAAATCATCATTCTACTTGTTGTACCCCTAATATGTTTGACATATCAATGATTTACCTTAATGGCAATTGCATGATACTACTTCCTTGTACCATTGGATCAATGTATTTGGGACAACATTACAACTTATGAGTGCGAAACTACGAGTTATGAACCTTAAACTATACTTTGAAACTTGAAACTATGAATTATGAACCTTAAACTATGGTATGAAACTTGATCCCTTAATTGATAATCATTATCTTTTCAATATGATTTTAGAATTCAAAATATAATCCATTATAGTAAATATAATTTTCTTAATCAAATTTATAAAAATGATAAAAAATGATAAGAAAAATCTTTAATAGCGATGTCTATTTTTTTAACTTTTTCAAAAATGTTCCTCTTACATACCATTATTTAAAGGCCATGTGATTATAAATATCTAATATTGAATATCACTCAAATTTATCACTTTTCCTTGGGAATGCATACAATGAACCATAAATGACTACTTTGTTTTGGATAATGAGGAAACTTCTTATGAATCATTAAGTTTTCTTTTCTTTTATTTTATTCTTTGATTTTGTTTTTTTTAAAATAAAATATACCAAACTTTTTCTCTTTTTTGTATTAGTTATAAAGGGTAAAGTATTAATATAGCTCAACTTTTCTTCCTTTTCGAGTTAGATGTAAAAGACATAGACATGTCAATTTTTATTTTGTTTAGTCATAAATGGTTTGTTACATAGTTATTCTTCTAGTATTTTCATTTATGATTTTTGTAATCAAGAAAGATAAGTATTAAAAAATCTTAAATTTTTTTCTATGTGTATTTCTCAAACTATCAAACAAAATGGACAATTAAGTTATACAATTGCTATGACTTCATAACTTGTGATACACTCATAAATTAGTTAAACACTTATATGACAAGTAGCATTCACACAACAGAAAATGGGTGCATAGATTAGATCCCTTACATAAGTCTAACCAAGAAGAACAATGAGATTGTGAATAGTCTTTCAAGCAACTCTCTAATTTGATAAGGGATGAAGATTGACTTGTGATCTATAGCAACCCATCATTTCAATCAATCAAAGCATTTATAGCAACCCATTGATTAGATCATCCCATCGCTTTGACCAATAAAGGGGGACAATAAGCCCAATAATCCATTTTCTTAGTGGCTTGCCAAAATGGTGTAGATCTGGCGTGAGGAAGCTACTAATTTTTGGTAGAAGGTTAGTTGGGACACATATTGGAATTCCTTAGCATCCATGAGGGATTTTCATGGCTCATTATAAATGCATCCATCTACAACCTAAATTAGGATGGACTATGTATATTTCGTAATTAAGGTTAGAAGTGGGAAGTTTTTTCTCAAGTTCAATTAAACTACTAGAAGGGTTTATTACTGGTCTTCAACTGAGGGCCCACTTGAGGGTTTTTTGGTGAAATAACATTTGTCTATATCTTGTATTTTCATTTCTATTCCATAGTAGTTTGTTTTACAACTCCTCAATTTAGAATTTCATGTTCCATGGATGGTTGAAGAATCATGTTATGTTCTTTAAAAGTTATATTGTTCATTTCATTTTGTGAATGATTATTTAACCAACATGATAGAACCATATGGTTAGTGGATGGAGTGTTATGATGATAAGCATAATGTAGAAGTTAAATTTATATTCAATGGCATTTAGTTTGTTTTCCTAAGCAATTAGCTTCCTTTCTTGCAATATTTAGTCATCGCTTCACTAGTTATTTACGTTCAAGCAATGTGTTTAATTTACGACGTGTTAAGGGTTTTGTAGCTTTTATTTGAAGAGCTAAAAGGCATTATATGCCTTGGATGACTCGTGTTATATAGATAGAACCCTTTTAAGGCTAGGATAGTTGCATTTATCAACATTTAGTTTATAATATTAGAGTTAGCAATGTTGAATTAATTCAACAACATTAGAAACCTTGAGGATTGCATAAACATTATATAATACTTCACAAGCTTATATTTCTTAGTCAATATTATAAATAAAAGTTAGGGAGTTCAATAACTCATAAAGTGTTATAGCTCTTTAGCTCACTACCTTTTGGCATTGTTCTCAAGGAGGTGTTAAGATCTTTGAGGAAGAAAATATTGTTGAATTCAAATATTGTTG
The DNA here is from genome assembly GCA_000404065.3 of Pinus taeda. Taxonomy (NCBI): domain Eukaryota; kingdom Viridiplantae; phylum Streptophyta; class Pinopsida; order Pinales; family Pinaceae; genus Pinus; species Pinus taeda. The sequence continues at coordinate 6,512 of APFE031063076.1, read as the reverse complement.
TAAGAGAAGAATGAACTTGAGTTTTTGATTGAATCCATTTTCCTTTTTTGTTTTGTTTTGTTTTTTCACCAGGAATATAGTTGCTTGTTTTAAGAATAATGCATGCATTGTTGTAGAAATAAGTTAAAATGAGTCTTACCAAGACTTAATAACCCTAATCAAGGAGAAGCAATGAATTGTAGGCTAGAACAAAATGGAATACTAGAACTAGTTGACAAAAAAATTAAGTGAATAAAGAGGATTTTCTTGAAGGATTGTTTAGACAAGCTCCCATAGAAAGTTCAAATGAGGCATCCAAAGTATTAGGGTGGCATGCTAAAGAATTAGAAGACTTTGAATATTCAAGTGCTAAGGGATTAGAAGACTTTGAATCTTCATTATTCACCCTTGCACATCATTTTTCTTTGTTTGATATGTCTAGAGGAAGAGTAGAAGGGGAGTTGATGGTGTCCAAGTTTCCCATTCTACAAATAGAGGAGGATGTGAAGATGAAAAGCATAAACCTAGAAATATTTCCTCACTACCATAGGAGTGAATACAAAGGACCTTGACACTTCAATCTTTGAATTTGAAGTGCTTTGTAGAATCTATAACTACAAGAATGATGCTTAGAGGCTTAGACTAATTTCTTCTACTCTAATGGAGGCAACACTTTGATAGTTCATGAGTCTTGATGAAATAGTATCCATACATTGGAGTAGAAAAATAAATTATTCACAAGGAACTATGGGGAATATTACAAGACGAGACACCAAGGATTTTCTAGATGACTTACGAAGACAATGAGACGAGACATCAAGGACTTTCTAGATGACTTACGAAGACGATGTGTCCATGGATGAATTTGTTGAGAGGTTTCATTTCAACAATAAAAGATCCACTCACTTCATATTAGATGAAAAGGCCTTTAAAATACTACAACTCAGAGGAGTGAGAGAAGAATGGATTTAATCTCTAAACTTAAATGTTCTTATGATGAGATAAGGGATACTTTAAAAAACTATTCAAGAGCTCGATAAGAAAAAATAAAGGATTAACAAGAGTTGTTACATAAACTTCAAAACTAACAATTGGATTAACTAAGATGAAGATTGGTAATTTACTCGAGGCTCCAAAGATATATATTTTTCATTTCAACCTGAAAGAAGCAAGTCGTGAAAAATCCTTAGTATTTTTCTTTCTAAAATGTACCAAAAGCATTTTCACCATAAATTCCCATAGAATAGTGTGGAAATCTATAGCATTTGTAAAGAAAAGCATAACACATGTTAGTTCCCCTAATTACCTAGTTTGAAGGCCCTATGTGAGGGACGTGAGTAAAATATAAAGGAATTTTACTTAACCAACCAAAGTAAGAAAGGGCCAACAAATTCCCTAAGGTATTCCTTATGAACATCTTTAGTATTTCAACTCTACTAGCTTTTAATCAAATGAATATTTCTATAAAATAGTATATCCCACTCCTCAATGTTGGATAATCAAATCCCATCTCCATAACCATAGAAATATGCAAATCCTCAAGAACAACAATTAACATTCTTTCCACACCAACCACTTCAATAAACCTAGTGGTTTTCTCATCAACTACCCTTGAAACTTCAACAAGGGTGGCTACAACACAACATAAAGCATTGTTTCCACCTCCTCAATAGAATAGAAATTCATAGCTTTAAAGACGACCACCATTATGTGCACAATCTACACCAAATCCAAACAATAATAGATTAGTTTAGTTGGTATGCAAGTTCGAAGATATTAGAAAATAAGAGAAGAAAGATGCTATATCAAAATTGTGCCAATTGTCCTCTATAACAATGCAATTGTAAATATATAGATACATGAAGGCTTTGTCTAAATGCGGGAACACTAACTTAGCACAATCATAAGTAGACAAGATAATATCTAAACAATGCAACTAAACTAGGAGCCTATTTAGCTCTTATCTAATAAGTGCAAGTGGCTTCCCTATCACTACATAGTTAGATGATATTTGTACCACTAATTAATCCAATCCACTAGACACTATAATGGAGTTTTTTACATGAAACATTAAACATTAGGAACAACCAATTGAGTTCCATTCAACAACATGAACTAGTGAATTTTCTTCAGACCCATAACATTACTTTTGCTTGGGAATACCAAGATATGAAGGGAATTGATCCCAACATCCTTAGACATCATATCTATATCGTAGACAACCTATGCCACATTTGATAGCATCAATGTTGAATGATACTTTCCCTCAAAGATATAGTTAAAACAAAGCCGCAGAAATTTCTAGATGCCACATTAGAAAAAAATTGAGACGAAAGATGTGCCTCAAAACAATAGGTTATCAACATCAACCTTAAAAGAACCAATAGGGCTTAAATGATGATGTTAACCATAAGGGTAGAGAGTCTTGGAGGGAATGAAACAAGTTATTTTCCATATAAAAATAGATTTAGAATGAACTCATGTACACGATCACTTCATCGAACCCGAACAATTCCAAAGACCCCTCAAGAGTACACAAACATCAATAGAAGCAAAGTCCCAATTTTTAAAGTAAGATTTAAAACCAACTATTGTCTTTTCTCTTTCCCCCCTCCCCCCCACTCACCCCTCATGGTTGTAGAAATTTCACCTGTAGAACAAACCGATATATGCAATGTCCTAAAGCATAATACTTGTTCTACTTCTACAAAACAT
>APFE031063071.1:37163-58869 GCA_000404065.3 Pinus taeda | reverse complement strand
CCCCGTACAGAAATTACCTGCATACGAATTCTAAATCACAGGAAAAATAAAAATGTGAGAGCATAACACATAAAACACATATACACAGAGATTTCCCACTGGATCTCAAAACTGAGACTACCAGCGTGATTTTTCATTATGTTCCTTTCAATGTTATAATACATATTTATACATGCCGAAGCATCCAATACCATGGAACGAAAACCATCGCGTCCAAAAAACATGTGCGAAACTTATGCATAAAACCATAGGTGGGTCCGCCCAACCTAACATAGGTCCAAAACCAAAATTTTCCGGGGCGCTACCTCGGACCCCATGAAATGGGGTTACAAGTATCCCTCAAACCCCCTGTTAACTATGTGGAAAGAATATAACACAACTCAACATGAATGTTGTTTTGTGTCTATCTGTTTCTTCAATTTGAATGTGGTAGTAACCAGATTTCATATCGAATTTACTGAAGATTTTACTCTCTTGGATTTTTTGCATGATTACTTCTTGACGGGGCAAGGGGTAATGGAAACTTTGAGTGATAGCATTTAATGGTTTATAGTTTATCACCATCCTTGCTTTACCTCTAACAATTTCAAAATGATTTCGAACTAAAAATGTAGAACATGAATAGTGAGAAACACTGGGTTCAACCAAATTCAAACTTAACAGTTCAGAAATTTGCTTTTTGATTTCCTATTCATTTGAAGGAGTGCAAGGAATAACTTACCTTTTACTCCATTGTCGTGCATTATAACAATTTCTTGCCTTGGGCTCTGTTTTTCCCAAAACTTCGGGGGGTCTTTAGAGAGCTTTTTAGTAGTCTTTGATATATAGAAATTTGATCTTGAGACCATTGTCGATCAACAACTGCCTTTTGTTTTGTTTTTAAAGCTTCTTTGGCTTCATAAATTTGTAGCACTTCTTGCCAATTCTTTGAGTCATTCTTTGGTTTCCTAAAGCTGGTTTTCTTTTTGGACCTCTGGATCTGCAAATTTTAATCTGAAACAAAAGCTACTTGCCTCTTAAGATTGAAGATAACTTTATCTTCATTGATTGTTACTGGCAAGACTGAATTTATAAACGGCATACCCAAGAATAGACTAGTTGATGGGTCATAATATTGTATAGTAGATAGCTTTACAATCTTCCCTCCTACTTTTAAAGAAACATTATCTACATAGTGGGTAAGATTAACTATTCCTCCGACTGTTTTTGAAATTAGGATATTTTGGAGCAGTTTCCATAATCCTTTAAATAGAGAAGGCCTTGCGAGATTATTTGATCCACCAATATTGATGAATGCATCAAGTTCTATCCAACTGTTTTTTACTTTCACAGAGCCGGGGGTGTACAAAAGATTATTAGTTTTCACCATTTTCTTTAAAAAACTCTACTTGGCTTCTGGATCAAATTCAAGTACTGGCATTGAAGATGCTTGTCCAATATTTTTCTTATATGGACAAATAAATTGAACTATGGAAGAATAGGCATTGCTTGCTCTCCTTTGTCTCTTTCGGACTTTGGAGACCAACATAAAGATTTTGTTTCACTAGTTACAGAGCTGTCTATTTCAGTCTCAAGCTCTTCACTATAGTGAAGTTCCTTTTTCTTTTTCATTTGAAAACTCATCATTAGAACAATCGTAGCAAATGTTCATTTTTTGAACATATTTTGTCATTTCTTCGTCTTCTGTCTGAGAAGCGTCAGTGAACATATATACATCGGATGTTTCTTCTTTTGAATTTACAACAGACCAATCAACACAAAATTCTTCAATATCTACACAATCTTTTAATTTGCTAGATGTGGTTTTTGGACATGCACGGGCATAATGTCCTTCTTGTTTACATATGAAACAACAATTATTTTTGGTTCTCCGCTATTTCCTTTTCTTCAAGAATTGGGAATTTTTAAAAGGTCTTTTTGGATTTGCAATTTTTCTCGCTTTGAATTTTCCATACATTTTATGCTTTTCCTTTTTCTTGAATGGTGTCCAAGGTAAAGCAACGCGGAAAACATTAGCACTGGAAGTGATATCATGTGCTTGTTTTTGCCAACAGAAATATTTAACTTTTTCGTGACACCAAAATAAGAGATCTACCCAGTAAATCTGATCAATTGTTTTGTTTTGGATTTCAATATCTTAGAGATCAGATCTGCTAGATTTCCTAGCAACTTGGATAAAAAATAATTTTTTTGAACTGAATCATTTGAAATATTTGCTTTGTAAACATTGGCCATAAAATCTTGACCAAAAGATTCAAGGTATTTTAAATTTTTCAGTTTCATTCTAGCAAGATCTGTAATGATTTGCTTTTTCTCATCAATTGGCTTAGGGACAAACTGTGTTTTCAGTAGTACTTCTAAATTAAATAGTCCTGCCGCAACAATTGCTTAACATTCTGACTCGGGTGGTCCAATCCACCAGTCATATACTATTCCTGCCATTCTCTTTTCTGCTAGAATAAATATGGATATATTATCGAGCTTTGTAGTTACTTGCATCTGATATAAAGCTCCAATCCATATTCTAATTGATTGTGCTTGTTTTGTGGATTTGTGTAGATCTAAAATATAACCACTATAATTAGAAGCAAACAAATCTTCTTCTATCCTAGGATATTTTTGGACTTCTTTTACAAAGTTTGCTTTCTGGATTGATGGCATAATAAAAGATGGAAACTTAGAAGTTGCATTTTCAAGAGTTACAATTTCTGCTTTTGTCTTTCTAGATTTTTTTGATACAGATTCTGTTTTCAATGACTTGAAAGATGTTTCAGAAGTGTTGGTTTCTGTTTCTTTTTGATCCCAGAATTTTGGGGTCGACATATCTATAGTGAATTTTGAACTCTGGGATGCTTCTTTTTTTTCTTCTTCGTTCTTTCTTCTATATCCTAGCTTCTTTCTCAGCTCTTTCTTCTTCTTGTTCATCATACAAAAGCTTGAGATTGGATAAAGTGAGTTCATTCTGTGCACCTAGATCATTTATGGTGTCTTCAGCATAGGAACACCATGTAGTAAGATAATTACCAATTTGATACACTTGATCTAGATCATTTGTATTTGAGGAATTGTGTTCAATTAAGGGAGCACAATCAGCTCGCATTGGACACTGATTTGAAGATGATGATGTAGTGCAGAATTTAGTGTTCGGGGGCCATTTTCCTCCTTTCACAAAAAGATGATTAGAGAATTGTCATTTCTCAATTGGGAGATGTGGGAATTAGAAATTCTAAACATTTTATTTACAGCAAGAAAAGGCTTGACTAGAACTGCTGCCTGTTTGGGATGAAGATTCGGTAGGATCAGAGACTGGTAATGCATATTTTCTCGGATGAATAATAGGACGCTAGACAGAAGGATTTTCTTGGGGAATTCTAATTTTGCCATCTTGCAAAGAGGCTCTTCGCGTCAAACTCCCTGTTTTCTTTTCACCTGCTAACGACTTGTATTGGAAATACGAGTCGTTTGGTAAACCTATAGAATCATACGATACACCTTTGACTTGGGTATTGTTCAGACCTACTGACACACAATCTTTAAGTACTGGCTGTTTCAGTTTTGGATGTACAATATTGGTTAACTGAAACGACGTCTTTTGGATCATTGTAGATAGGAATTCACTATTGTCAACCATTTGTAATCCTTGGACTCCTACCATCAATTCCCAACAATCTTTCAGATGAGGATCTGTAAGACTAATAGAATAATCTGGAAAGGTAGTTCCGTATTGACAACCAGTAGATAGGTTACCGACAATGGTACCTATTTTAGCATGATCATAATTTTGGTGTCTAGTATCAAAAACTTCAGCAATGCAAGGAGTATTTAAGCGTTGCCTGAATAAAGGAGCTAAACCTATCCTTATACCTCCAAAATGTAAATAGGAATATTTTGTCTTTTGCATACTCTAAAATTTTTTATTTCTTCATTTGTAAATAAGGAAAGAGAAACTATCTGAATAGAAGGTCCAGATATTTTTATCTTCCAACTTTACTTCTTTTAGGAGCATCTTTTTCTAAATAATAGTAGAAAGGGGTTTTATATACATCAGTTGCATGCAGAGTAGGGGGATCCAACTCTCGAGATTATCTACTGTTTCATTTTCAGAGTCTATATCTTTTTCAAGAGATGTAGAGTCAACTATAGAAACAATACGTCTCTCGAGTGTAGAGAAAGATCTAATTAGATTTTCGATAGCGATCTTTAACAGGGATCTGATACCAATTAAAACAAATAAAAGATCGAGAACCTCTTACTGGTCTGCAAAGTAGCTCCTTGAGGCCGTATGTTCAAGTACTTGCTGCGCGCGTCTATTGCAACTCGGCCTTGGGCACTCTCTTAGTGGCTTTACGAATGCCTAGTAAATCTTCATTAATCATTAATAGGGAGTTTAATAGGGAGTGTTGGGAATAATGCTTAATTTGTTATGTAAATTGATTAGTCAGCTTATTTTGTGTTATGTGTGCAAAATTAGGGCAGCAAATTATTAGGAAGGTCAGTGCTCAAAATTAGAAGTTTGGTAGTGTTAGTAGATTTGTTTCAAGTTGATTGATAATCATATTAGTAATAATTTTACTATATAAAAATATAGTTAATGGGTTAATTATATATGAGACTTAAAACAAGTTTGAGCTCACACAGCAGTTGTGTTTTATTTGTTTCATTTATTTTTTTAATGTGTTTTTCTTTTTCATCATATTGGTTTATCAGCTGGCTTAAAAAAAGCCATTTCATATTCTACAAACCCACACCTACGAACCCATATTCTACAAACCCACACCTGTGTTGTTAATGTTTATTATAATCCATTTTTATTTCTTATTATTTCTATTAAATTAGAATACCAACACATTAATGAATGGGTGTTTAGCATTGATAAAAATAAAATGAATTCGAAAAACTATATATTTATCATAATTAAATAGCACTTACAATCAGAAGTAGAAAGTAGTTGAATGGTTATTATATAAATTGAGCTCCTTTTAATTTCTTCTTCTGATTCGGGTAAAATTGCAGGAACGTCTCTTAAGCGAGGAGAACGCCTTACTCAGTAGAAAGGTCACAAAAACATTGAATAATTATTCTAGTTGAGTTGTATTTAGTGTAAAATTTCATTATAATTTATTTATTTTCATTGCTTTATACGTACTTTACAGTGGGTTGATCGTCAATCCGTGGACGGTTCCGGTTCAACATCATCTTCAATTGGATTGGGAAGCATCGAGCAGATCGAAGTTGAGACACAATTGGTTATAAGACCTCCAAATGCACAGGATCACTGTTCTGTAAATAGTGGCCATTGAAATTATTATTTAAACTGATCCATGTTATCAAAGTTTTCTATGTGATCGAAATAGGTTGTAGTCCAGCCTCATTGTTTGGCAAAATTCAGAAAGACACTCTAATCACTGGATATGGAATTTGAACAACAGCAAGTCTTCCCTTTCATCTTCATTTCAATAACCTGTACAATAAACTTGCCCATTCTTATATTTTCATGATATAATAAACATTGCAATAGGGTTGATATTGATATATATTTTTATTATATCTATGGATCGGAATTCTGGATTTCTGTGACTATGTATTCTGACTGCATAAAATAAATAACCAACCAAAATTAAATAAACAAACTATGAAGAAATAGTAAATCCATTTTTGCTTCATTTTAATTTCTTTCCAAACTATCAGAGCTTATTAATCGATTTTTCGTTACTTTCCCTGAACTTGCTTTTTAAACCAAGAGTTTTGAATCGTTTTTGTTTTATTTTTTTAATTATTTCATTAAATCGTAACCAAATTTATATTATGAACAACTTCTTCTCGTTTTTTTTTTTTTTTACCTAAACTACGAATATAATAATTGTTTTTTCTCAACTTTTCTTCTCTTTCTTTTTAAATTAAGAGAGGTTTTTTTGTGGTTTGTTAAAAAGAAAGTATGACCAATGGTAAAATAAGAGCGTCTGTGTCCATAGTACCAAAATATTATAACTGCGAAGTTTATACAAAAATGGTTTTATTAGAATCTATTATGAACATATTTATTTGAAGAGTAAAATTGAAAAGTAATTTAAGTAAGACAAAATCATGAAAAAAGACACAATCTTGTTATACACAATAATGACCGAGTATTAGTCAAGTCTCACTAGCACAAACGGTTCAGGATGGGCCTCGTCAGCAAGGCGACACAAGATCAAACCTCACAAGAGGAGGGAGGGGGGATGGTTGTGCCCTATGCTAGAGGGAGGAGACATGCTATAAAATCCAATTGGTTAAGGGTTGGTGTGACCTAGGCCGGGTGCAATCCCTGGGTGAGTTTGATAGCTTAGATGTCCCTCAGTTGCTGTGCTTCAAGCCACAGGTAAAGCATAGATGATCACAGACAACTTGACGGACAAAAAAATAACAATGACCAAGTACTAAGAGTTACTAGAAAACAAAAAAACAAAAAAAAAAATTGAAAACTAACATTTAGACAATTAGGAGAAGGTGAAAACCTCAATTGGAATAGGATCTACTAGGTTTTGGAGGCATTGATCTTTTCCCTCGCAAAAGAGAGACCTCAATGTGAGCGAGGTGGTTGTACATCTCCATGTGCTGAAGTTGAATTTTGTCCAACTGTTGCAAGATTTCATCTTTGGCATTGTTCCTCTTGAGGACTTTGCCTAGTAGGAAGTTTATGTTGGAATGTGATAATTACTCCCAATTAGCTAGTAGTTTCTAGTAATTTCCTATAGATTCTAAATTTAAGATAACTTCTAGAGAATTCTCCATAATATGTCTAGGGAATTCTCAATGATTTTTCTAGATGATTCTCCATAAGCTTTTGGGTCTATTTAATTAATTTTCTCAAACAATTCAAGTTAGAGAGCGACACCTCTATTTTATACTATTTGTCATTTATTGTATGCCTTTTCAAATTATTTGTGAGTGCCTAAAATTGTTGTAGCAACTCTTTTTGTTACTTTTCCCATCAAAATGCTAGAATAGGTAGTTGTATCCGCCCTCCAACAGATGCTAGCTGCCATATATTAGGGAATAATTGTTAGTCGCTAGCCCTAGTTGTGGCAGCCGCTTGTTCGAGTGGAGTTTGCTCAAGCCATTATTTCATTTTTTTTCATTCTTTAGTAACACTCGAAGATTAGGTTTGCAGAGTTTTATGGTTTAAAAGATATTCAAGTTATAGTTTTCACTCTTCTTTTGTTCATGTTGGCTTGAAATGCAATTCATTTGAAATATTCTCATTGGGAAAGAAGTTTTTTCTTTAGGTCAAAACTTTTTTCATAGATATTAAAAATTAGATATTACCTTATTATGGTAAAAGGAAATTTCTCTTGGGGAGATATTTTGAAGTGATTTTTGCTATTGCATTAAAAAATTAAGGTGATTAAGGATTAAAGAAAAAGGAAAAAGAAAAAAAAGTAGAAAAATAAGTTTCAGTGTTATAGAGATATAAAAAATGGGTTTTGATCTTATTTAATTTTTTTATCAAGAAAAGGTTTTATTTTCTAGAACAATTTTTAATGAAAACAAGATTTATTTTCTTTAAAAAAATGTCTTTTAGAAATAAATAAAAAAGGTATATGGCTTTAAGCAAAAAGAAGTCTTAGCTATTATTTTCAATTCTAACAAGAAGAAGTTTGGGCCATTAAGATGGAAACTTTAATACATTTTGAGGATGTGTGGGAACTTGTAATGTGTGACTATCCAAAGCCAAATGATGAGGTACTCGAAAAAGCTTTGATGAACAGGGAAAGGGATCAAATCAGAGTCAAGATAAAAAAATGATGTGAAAGAATTTGTTGTAATCCAAAACATGGATGAGATTATATTTCCCAAGATCTTAGCAGCAAAGTCCTCGAAGGAAGTATGGGGTATCTTAAAGACTAATTTTCAAGGTATTACAAAGGTGAACAAAGTCAAGTTACAAAAGTTGGGGATGAATTTTGAGAACTTGAATATGAAAGAGTTAAGATTTTGTGGACTAGTACATCACCCTAGTCATAAACATTGTCAATTGGCTAAGGATGAGGACCTTTCAGATTAGAAAGTGGTATTCAGAACCTTGCGTGATAAGTTTGATGCAATGTCCATAGCCATTGAAGTGTCTAAATACTTGTTACAACTATTAGTAGATGAGTTGTTGGGATCCTTGGTATCTCAAGAATCTTGAATAAATAAAAATGATGAATCCTTAAATAATGCATTCAAATCATAGGTTTCTCCCTCAAGAGGTTGCAGGAACAACAAAAGCAACAATCAAATAGGGTTGAAAACAAGAAACGAGATCAAATCAAAATTTTCATAGTTTAAAGGGGAGCAATAGAAGAAGTTTACAATTAGATTACTGGTATAAAAAAATAAAATAAGTGTTTTTATAATAAGTTGGCTCATTATGCAGATGAATGTAGAAATAAGAAGGAAGATCTTTAAGTTTTCTGTAGCATGCAAAATACAAGAACATTCATATGGCTTCAATTTGGCAACTGGTACAAAGGTTCCTTCAAAGTCAACTACTTCTACTTATGCATAACCTTCACATACTAGTCTGGCTTTGTTCCTAACTACCTGTACATCGTCATTTAACTTATTCCTTAAGAGCCACTTAGCTCCAATCACATTCATATCTTTGGGTTTTGGTATATATTCTCATATGGGCCAAATTTACTAGCTTGTACAAAATTTTGGAGCTCCATCATGGATAGCAAGGAAAACTTTTCATGACTTATGCTCCTATAAATTTTCTTTTAGCTTTGAGCTCCTAATTCTTTATTTCCATGTATTTGTGTATTTGGATGGTGTTTTGTGACATACCTAAATGGATTTTTTGGATGTAGTGATTATTATGAGGGAAAATTTCAATGATATAAATTTATCTTCAAGTTTAGAAATCTTAGCGAATTTTATTTGTCCATAACATGCAAATTGTAAAAGGCTTGGTGACACTTATGTAAAAATATTAATATTTTTGATGATTTTGTGTAGTCTTTATAAAATTTCGGTGATTTCTAATTTTGGGAAAATCATATTCTACAAAATTAGAAATTCACAAATTTTTTTTAAAGCATGGAAAATTAGCCCAACTGCGAATATTAGCCCCAAAATTTTCCCTAACTATTTAACTTCTTTTTCCACTTGTTATTCATAATATTTTTCTTCTTCATATTATAGGTATTCACTTGCTCGTGGTTGAGTTTGAGGCATCCTTAATCTAATTTTACAATGCATTCAACTACCTTGCATCGTCTTTTGTTATAACATTTGTAACCCTTTCTTATACATGCATACGTAAAGGAAAATCCTTCTCCTGTTTTGGAATCAATTTTTTCCAAATTATTTTCATTTATCTTTTATATAACATTTTCTTAAAATTTCCTTGAAGTGTTTGATTGTATGTAACACCCTCCTCCCATTTTTACCCGAGTTACCATCCTACCGGGGTAAACATGGGACAAAGAGTTACTATGATATGATTCAACATCCTAAATCACCTTAAATAAAAGATATCAACAAATCAAACACCTTAATGAATTCCCTATTAGGTGCTACAGGACTCCCAAGCGCTAAACCACCCTTCCAAGTGCCCACACCCTGAGTTAAACCTCCTTTTTCAGTGCCTTGATCTCTTAGAGACGCTAGTACAACACTCTCTGATTTCAATTGAAACCCTCCAGTCACACACATGATACCTACAAAGGGGCGACTGTAGTGTTTTTCACCCAGTTATATGCCTCTGATCGCATGATTTAAGCCAATTTTTTAGGCCAGGACCTAGACCTTTGCCCAAAACTTAATGAAACTTTACAGAACCATGAATGACACAAGGAAAAGGCCTTCCATACAAATTTTAGACAAGAACTTGACCTAACATGGCCTAGCTATGACAGGCACTTCGTCAAACATATCATAAACATGAAATCTATAGGTCATAGCAACAAATTTGGACATAGGGATCTCATACTTATCTAAGAATCGTCAAAGAGGATTGATATATCCTCACAATAGCTACATTTTTATCTATTAGGTCATTCATTCATTAAAATTTCCTATACTAACCAAAACATGATGAGATACATACATCATAATTGTCATAAACATGCTTATAAACATAAAAATAATGAGAGATATATCAATGAGGAAACAACCATTAAAACCACATAGTGACTAGCACATTTAATTATAAAATACCAAAGGAAAAGGAGCTATTATTAACATATGCAAATTCAAACAAGTTAGGGACTTCCACATACCACCTGACCATAGATTGGTTGGAACCAAATCTCTCTTCTAATCAATCACCCCCGTGCCATATTCCAAGCATGAATGTTGGATCTTATGAAACAAATCTAACGAAACCCAACCAAGCATTCCAATGCCCAAACCACCTCAACTCTTAACCAGTGATTCCACCTCATGGTTGGATATCACTGACCATCACCAGATTGGTCTATAATCATGTTGTTGAAGGCTTCAGAGTGTTTGTTCCAACTAAGGCTTCCAAGACTAATAATTCAACCCATAGTTGTTGTCGGGCTCCAGAGTGTTTTTCCAACCAAGGCTTCCAAGACTAGTAACTCAACCCACCAAGGGCTCTAGAGTGCTTTTGCAACGAAGGCTTCCAAGACTAGTAAATCAACCCAAGCTGTTTAGGGCTTTTAGAGTGTTTTCCCAACCAAGGCTCCAGGAACTAGTAACTCAAACCACATCCATAAGGAACATGAAAACCAATCAGAAAATAAGAGGAAGAAACCCACAACACCATGGCTATCCAGTAAATGGCAAGCTAGGAAAAGCAACTATAAATAAAGGCAGTCCTCCATGCCATTGACAAATCATAACCAAGAGGCCACATGCATGTGCCATGCATTCCAAAACTAGCAAGGAAGTCATACATGCAACTCAATACCTGCAAGAAAAACCTGTTGTAGTTGTTGATCACGATGTCCTATTAAGCTTTCGTACTCTTCCTTTGCCTTCTTGCTCCAAATTCCAAGTATTCCACACTCGTCCAAGAGTGCTCCATGAAAACTCTAAGTGTCCAAGAGTATGAGAGAGTAGAAAATGAGAGCTTCAAAACTAAACTAACAAAAAGCTACAAACTGATCCTCATAAGCCTTTTTTGTTAATGAGGCCTCTATTTTCTTCATTTTCCATTATTTTCCCTTTATTTTCCTCCTCACATGCAATCTGTGACCTTTCATCTCTCTTTTTTCCTATTTTCCATTATTTTCATAAATAAAATGTCAATTTTATTTTTTAAATCCTTTGCTAGTTTCCATAGCCATTAATTAATCACAAGTGATCCCCATCACTATGTTTTTTCCTAACATTCAGCGTGGAATACGCGTCCCATGACCTTGGTTAGTCATTGCCTTTATTAACTTTATTACATGGCATTTTGGCCACGGTTGTTTCAAGGTAGTACAAAAGTTAGGCTTATGATAGAATAAACTAGGAATACCTTCTTCAAGCTCTTTAGGAATTTGGATACTTGGAACATTAGATCAAATGGATCACATTGTTGACCTCAATTCCCTTCTTCCCAATTCCCTTGAATGGATCTCCCTCCTCCACCTTCACTCTTTCCAGAGAGCTTCACCAAGGATATCCCCTATCTCCCTTTGTTTTCATTCTAGTGACGAAGGGTTTTGGGTGACATCTCAAGGCAGCGACAAAACAAGGTAAGCTCAAAGGGATACACTTATATGGAGAGGACCTCCCCATCACTCATCAACAATTTGTTGATGACATCATGTTGTTTAGAGTACTAATGGCTAGGGAATTCAATGCTTTGAAATCAATACAACTTTATGGAAGCTTCAAGTACTTCAGTTAGCATAGAAAAAATCAATTTTCAACTATTTTACTAATAATGTGGTATTTCAGCACCATTTTCCTTGTTTAAGTTAAATTCCAAATAAGCAACTAGCCATCCACATGCCTCAGTGGCCCCCTTGTCGAAAACTCTCTTCCAACCTCCCCCTAGCAAATTACTCTATAGAGGATTTCACAAAAACATGATAGCTAGACATTCTCATTCATAGGATTAGTGCTCTTGAAATCAATCTTACACGCTTTACTCGTTTACAAGCTCTCAATGATGATAACTCCTAAATAAATTATCATATTAATCAAGAATTTATATAGAGCATTCCTTAGGAGTTGGGATATCAGATAAAGAAAGTGGTCATTAGTTTCATAAGAGAAATTGTGCCTTTTGAATTTGTCAAGTTCCCTGGACTTCAAGATCCAGAAACAATCAACAAGGTAGTGTGTGGAAAACCATGGTGGAAATGGATTTTAGGTAAACACGAACTATGGAGACAAATATGGAATAAAAAGTATAGCCCTCATTCCTCCCAGTCAAAGCAGTTGTGTGCCTAAGAGTTCCCAGAAGGATCGTCAAATTGGAATATGGCAAGAGAAAACAAGGGCCTTGTACAGGACCATTCATTCTAGGAAATTAGATTTTGTAAAATGGCCCTCTTTCGGAGAGATGCATGGCAATATATGCGAAGGATGAAATCCCAAGGAGAACTCAAGGAACTAGAAACTTAGACAACAACTCAAAAATACAATAATATTTCTAACTTTGAGAAACTACAAACCAACACTTTAGAATGGAAAAGCTAGAAATAAAGACAAGATTGGCCAACCCATCCAACCATAGACTCTTGGATCAAGTTGAATTAGGAATTTCAAAATCAAAAAATCCTCGTAGTTTATAGTCTGGATAAACTCCATTGGGGATACCAAACAAAAGGGATTTTCATAATCAAAGAGGCCTACACATTGTTAGCTAGACATAATGAGCTTCGCAAAGGATCTATTTGGTGAAACGTTTGGACCTAGGTTCATTGGCTTAAAGTTGCACACTTCTTATGGTTGATAGGTAGGAGGTATGCACCCCTAGGACAGAATTTGAAGGAAGAGGTTGAAGGTCCATCAATTTTCCTACAATGCAAAGATCAAAAGGAATATTTGGAACACCTTCTCAACTCGTGTCCCTTTTATAGCAAGTTATGGGATCATGTTTTACTACTTTTTAGACATATTGACTAGACCAACACTAGCCCTATAAAAACCATTGATCAATGGAGAACTGGGACTTTTAACAACCCAATTCTTAACAAAGCCTTGGTCTTGATTCTAGGCTTCCTTTTATAGCTCCTATGGTAAGAACGTAATAAAAGGATCTTCAAGAAAATAGAATCTAAGGAAAATGAGGTTTGGAGAATTGTCATGTGTCACATGTATGAGAATCCCATTCTCTCGTCCTCCTAGAGAAAAATATATGGGGAAGCAAATCCACATGAGACAAACATCATTGCCAAGTTGAAGTTTTGCCTAGATATGAGAAATACTATGAATCCCTCTCACCCTCACACAGGGGTGGGCTCTCCAACAATCTTTAACCCTATCTCCCCCCCCCCACCCCGACCCCCTAAAGTAGGATTTATCAAGCTTAATTTTAATGTTGCTTCAAAGAGGAATATGGGATTGGTTGGTTATGGAGGTATATTTAGAGACAATGATGGACAAGCCTTATTCATTTTTTAAGGAAATTGTGGAGTCAATAATAACAATGTAGTTTAATTGGTTTCTTTTGAGACTAGGTTTCATCTATCCATAGTGAATGGTTTCACAAGGCTCCAAGTGGATGAAGATGCCGAACAAGTAATAAACATTCTCAAGAGATTGATCGACGAATCATTGCTAGATAAGGTGTATAAGAGATGGAGATTGGAAAATTTGTATCACACATTAATGCCCTGATCCAAGTATTCATCGTTTTTCTTCCCTCACACTCTTGCCAATCGGGAAATAAAGTGGTGGATTACTTTGCAAATTTTGGATGCACAAATTGAGATTCTAATATAACCCTCCCATTGCTTAATGAAGTTTGAGCAAAGTGGAGAGATCAATTACAAATTCTCATCTCATCAAATCAGACAACCTCGATGGGGATGTTGGAAACCTAGCCGGCAGAGGGCGGGGGCGAATGTCCTCCACCCCACTTCTTCTCAAGGCATTAAATAGTGGAATGGCATGGTGAACTCTCCCCATGACATCACACATGCTATGAGTCATGACACCAAAGAAAATTAATATGGAGACCCTTATTACCTCAACATTTTCCTATCCTTTTCTATCTTGCTCCACCATTTTCTACTAGTTCTGAATTCTTTCCAAGCTAGAGGTGGGATTTAACCCCCTTAACATCTATTCCCTTGGAATTCTAGTGAAGGAAGGCATAGACCCTGCTGTCTAGGACCTCCCTTGCTCATACTACACTACTACTTCAATAATTCATTGCTTGTTCACAGAGATTGGCATGTAGGAGAGAAGATTGAAGAAACTACAGTGAGGGTGTTGTTGCCAAGAACCAACATACACTAAATGGAGCAAGAACATAGTTCTTAAGTTGTTGAAATATCTATTGGTCATAACATTTCATTAATATTATTTATATATTGTTGTGTTTTCAATTATCGAGCCTAGGAATCTGAGTTGCATCACAAAGGTGAATTTATCTATTGCTTTTATTTCTTCATCCCTCTAATTCCCCCCTTAATTTAAATCTCTCACCCTGTACATTTATATTTTCTATTATTTTCCTCCTATCTCCTTTGATTCCCTTGGTCATAGTCCCCTCCCCTCAAGTCTACTTCACTCTGTCATCCACATAGACTTTCCATTTCCCTACACCCTTCTCCAGAAGCCCCTAGTGTTGAATTCTAGTTTTTAGGTGTGTTATCTCTTAGAGAAAACCCTGGTTGTGAGAAAAAATCTATGGTAACCACGAACCTCTTTCAAGTTGAAAGTTGGCCCTTCAACCTGGAGAGGGATCTCCCCCTAAAACTAAACCACTCAAGGTCACCGTATCAGAAGGTTTGTAATTAAGCCCTATGACCAGATTTATTGAAGAATAATTGAAATTTGGTTGGGCTATGTGAAAGTTCCACTATTGGGCATGGAGTCTAACCCAAATCAGTTTTTAATACAAATACAGTTTCGATGAGCAAAACAAAAATGCTGGGTAACAGTAATTCCTTTGAAACTTAAGTAATTTAGAGGAAGATGAAGGAAATTAGTGTAAGGGTTAAGTGAACAACAATTATTAATGCCTAAGAAATAAAGAAACATGCTCATAAAATATGAGTCCCAATCTCATACACTCAGTTTTTTAGACACGAGGAAATATAAAACAAAGAAAAACACTGATAGAGAATTACGGCAAAAGAATTTTTGTAAATGTTCATGAAGATTGTTTTCATTAAGATCTCCTCAAAAATACACAAGGAGGCTATATCTCAAATAAACACCAACCATTTTTCCTTCTACATTTCTTGCTTATATAAACATTACAATAATTGAAACAAGTTTGTAGCTTAAATTTATTACAATAATCCAAAAATAGTAGTATAAATATCTTAGGTACATGCATTTAAAAATATCTTTCAAAACATATCAAAAATAAAAAATAACTCGCTGAAAATTATGTTGAAAATGGGGTTGAGAAAATGTATCATGGTTGTGTTTCCCTCGTTGTAGATCAACCTTGTCATCCTTCAAAAATGGGCTACTATTTTTCTCATGTATTCTCGATCATCCCTGCTGCAATACATTGATACTGTCGTTGTCAGTCCTTTCGCTGCCTTAACCAATATTTTTGTTGGTAGGCCAATTGTCAGTGATTTTCTCAAATTGTTTCTTTCAAATTGTGCTGACAATGGAAGTGTCAGCGCTTCTTTGAAAAATTCGCTGACAATGGGAATGTCAGCTCTCCTTTGTGCCCTTCTGTACCTAAATGCTGACAGGTGCATGATCAATGATAGATCAACAAAATTCACTTTAACAATGAATGATAAAAAACCCAAAAATGGTTACCATATTCCTAGTTGAGGGTACTGGCCACCTCCAAAAGAACGTCCATCTTATCCATCCCCTGCCTCTTGCTTTGTCTTATTTCCATAGGGATTTTCTTTTTAGTTGCCTTAGCCTTTGACTTCTTAGAAACTGTTGTTTTCTCTTTGTTTATTATCAGGGCCTTTAATGGGACATCTTCATCACGGGGTTCAGTTTCAACTTTCTTTCCCTTTTTCTACTCCGGTAAATGATTTTATGCAAGGGAACTCTCAATGGGTGGCTTCTCAGCATGAGGGGAATTCACAGTAAGAGGCAAATTTTCAGTGGAAGGGTTTTCAACATATTATATCTTCCTAATGCTATCACTTCTTCTAACATAAACTTTAGGGATTTTAGGACCAGAAGATGAGGGAATGTATTTCTCCTTTCAATTTTGGGTTTTCTCAGTGGAGGTGCCCTGAGAAGAGGTTCCTTCCTAAGTTTTCTTGCCCTGTTTGTTACCCTTCTTCCTTCCTCGTTTGGCCTTATGACGTTGGGGATGAAACCCTCCCTAGAAAAGGAAATCGCTCCACATTTTTCAAGTTTTGTCCAATTGATTTTTAATTAACAACTTAATTAAGGCTTTGTAATAGATGAAATGTGGGGATGGGTTTGTTCTGGGCTGAACCTGAGAAGCCATGTGCGTGATGCTTTCTAACAAGAAATAACATGTATTCATTCTTACTTGTCCTGCTAGATGAGCTAAGAAATGGAAATGGTATTAAATTACCTGGTTAAAATTCCCTTCATATGTAAAATATGACTAGGTAATGTGTAGCAGCCCATTCCATTTGTCTTCCAACTAGGATCTTTGCACCCCTATCTTCCAGTTTCTATCTGGGAGCTCGACTTTTAGGAAAAATGGGACGTCAATCCCAGCTAGAACGTGAAATTTGAAAACTTTCCCAATCTATAGACAGAGTTGTAACCTCTACAATTAGTTCTTTTGTGACCAGGAATGACAACCCTCCTATCTCCACACGTTGACCATCAAACCCCTTGGCAAATTCTTGAGCGACATCGTTGGAAAAATTCTTGCCACCTAGCCCATTGGAATTGCTGCTGAATATTTGGGTAAGTCTCCAGGAGGTTGAGACCTTTCGTTTCATTTCTGTTAAGCTTCCTGCTTTTCCCCATTATATTTACAGCTTGGAGATTATGTAGATGAGAGACGGGAATTCGATCCTATATCTACGCCG
This sequence comes from Pinus taeda, assembly GCA_000404065.3. Classification (NCBI taxonomy): domain Eukaryota; kingdom Viridiplantae; phylum Streptophyta; class Pinopsida; order Pinales; family Pinaceae; genus Pinus; species Pinus taeda. Next base: position 41,764 of record APFE031063071.1, on the reverse strand, counting down.
CACTGGAAATCCTTTCAGCGATAACAATTAACAAAACATACAAATGAGATGGTGAAATCACTATGTGGGAAAAAATAATGATGTTTCAAGCAAAACAGTTGATTGACAAGTGAAATATTGTTTTAACCCTTCAATAATTACAAAACCACATCATACCTCTTCGATGGAGGAAAACATTCTTTTCAACACATACCTTTCACTTTCATATTTATTGTGGCATAACCAAGCAATGATTATTTTGTTGCTGACATGGAATGTGTCAGTGCATTTCAAAAATCGAAATTCAAATTTTAATTTTGGCGTTGATACTCCTGTTATCAGATAATCCCCGATAACACTGACAATCTTATTGTCAGTGTATTCCCCTAATAACTTTTTAAACTCAAAAAAGCATTGATAGTTCCATTATCAACATTTTTCCTTTTTATTACAAATATTTTTGCCGACACTGAAATTGTCAGCGTTTCTTAAAATATTTCAAACTCAAAATAAAATGTGCTAACAAGGTGTTAGGTCCCTATAATGCTAGTGTAACCATCATATTGTTATTGTTGTGCCCCATAGAAGCCCACTATTATTATTGTTGTGCCCTTATATTATTATGGTTATGTAGACCCTGACTATATTGTGACCCTTTAGACTCTTATATATACCAAAGAGGTCTTGTCATTTGTAACATCTAAGAATTATTCATTTATTTAATGCAAAAGGAGGTTCCCCCCTTGAAGAGGTGTATTTTCAAGCCATTGATTTGTATTATGTTACATAACATTTGGTATTAGAGCATTGGATCCTAGAGTTTTGCTGCTTCAAACAAGTCATCTTGGAATTTTCGCTATAATTTTTTTTATGTCATGTTTCAAAAGCTAAAATTTCAACCACGTGGAGCCAATATCTTGGTGAATATCTTGTACAAATTTCAAATATTGGTTCGTTGTATTCGCAAAGATATGATTCAAGGAAATTAACATTTTTGTATGCTCTAGAATTCTGTCTCAAATAGGTGTCTTGGGTAAAATCGTCATAACGTTCGTTTCAAGCATCCAAATTGAATTTCATGAAAAGTGGTTGAACACACATGAACTTTAGTTTCTTGGGTACAATTTTTAGGCCAAAGATTAAAGCGAGAGCATGTGTAATTCTATACAAGTTCACTCTACTAAACCAGTCCATAAGGAGGTCATCTTGGGAAATTTGGTCTAACTTTATCTTGAAAAATCCAATCTCAGTCTAACAAGAAGGGATGTAAATACGACATGGGGAGCTAATATAGGATGCAATTTCAGACCTTGGGAGGTTGAAGTCATAAATATACAACAGTTTCAAGTTCAGTTTTAACAACAAGATGAAAATCAAGCTCTAAAACGTGTGTATTTTTAAATTTGCGTAACTTTTGTTTGAAAATTTAGTTTGAAGTGATTCAAAGGGCATAGTTAAGCATAGATATAATTATTTGGTTATGAAATTTCCCCCAAACAAAAAAATTCTACACCCATTAAACCCTCAAAAAGCCCTACTATGATGCATGAAGAGGAAGAAATGCAACATGATATATCAAAATTATGAAGCCAAGTGCAACAAATTTCATTTCACAAAGAGAAACAAAAGATGAAATAAAAGGAGACATGGATTGTTTAAAATAAAAAATGAAAGGAAACATGGATGATTTAAAATCATAAATGAAAGGTGACATGGATGGTTTAAAAATAAAAATAAAAGGTGACATGAACTATTTAAAATCAAACTTGGAAGGGTTGAAGGAACTTTTGACGAAGTTGATACAAGAAATTCCCCTAGTAGTGACAAGGAATTCCATGAAAATAAGGATGAGGACAAAACAAAAATGAATTATGATTTTAGAGACTCTAATTCAGGGTTGAAGATCTACCATATTCTAAAAACAGAGATGAGGAAGTTTGATGGCAAGGATCTAGTGACATGTATACTACAAATGGAGCAATTCTTTGATCTACAAGATGTGCCAAACACACAAAAGGTACACATTTCATCTCTATATTTAGAACCCAATCTATTTATGTGTTATAGATGGCTTTATTCTCATAAATCAGTTGTCACTTCGACAATTTTTACAAATGAATCAATAGCACATTATGAGCATACAAAGTGCAATATCTTCCTTAGCCAGTTGATAAATCTCAAGCAAAAGGGTTCAATGGAGGAGCACATTGAGGAATTCCAAGTATTGAATATCAAGGTACTTGATATTCCCGAGGAGCATATGATTTATGTCTTCATGAGGAATTTAAAAGATAACATCAAACACGAGGTTCACGGTTGGGTACCTAATTCATTAGAAAATGCATTCAGGGTGGAACAAAAAGTTGAAATCAAAATTATGGAAACAAGGAGGTCTACCACTCACAATTATAAAAATGGAAGTGTTATTTCTCTTAGCCTCCCACAATCTACAATGTTGACACCACAACGTCTAGAGGAAAAAATGACAGTTACAATTGTGATAGCAAATACACTAAAGGTCATAAGTGCATTGTGAAGAAATTATTTTACATGGATTGTGAAGAGAAAGAATAAAAGGAACAAGAAACATCAAAAGAAGAGGATATACACCAGGAACCAACCCCAACAAAAGAAGAAATGGATCAGACAATATACTGTAATGCATTGGAGGGTATTACCACTCAAAATCTCAAGATTGACGGATATATCAAGAAGAAAAAGGAAATGGTGTTGATTGATTCAGGTAGTAACCATGATTTTATTCATTGTAAGATAGCCATGAAATCGAATACTAGAGATTCAAATGATGAGTATTTTATATAAAAGTATCCACAAATACTCAAGTGTTGAGAACATTACTTTTTGGAAAGAGAGGGGCATGTTAGATCCTTATAATACTAGTGTAGCCCCCATATTGTTATTGTTGTACCCCATAGAAAACCACTATTTTTATTGTTGTTTCCTTGCATTATTATTATTATTATTATGTAGGCCATAATTATATTGTGACCCTTTAGACTCCTATATATACCAAGGAGTTCTTGTCATTTTTATCATCCATGATTTTTTCATTTGTGTAATGTCAAAGGAAGTCCCCCCCTCAAAGAGACTTATTTTGAAGTCGTTGATCTATATTTTGTTCTATTTTCTAATTTTGTTACATTTTATTAGGCACCATGCAAAGGTAGAAAATGCACCCAAGGCATGGTTCTTGGGGTTGCAGTTCTTTAGGCAGACCGAGAGCCCATAACCAAGATTACTCAACCACTAAAATTTACCTCTATTACTCCTCTTGAAGTTCAGGAGGAAATCCAACACCTTGAAGCCTAGACTAATACAAATCGATAGGCCATTCATATTCTAAAATTCAAGATGAGGTTTTTGGCTAGGTTACCTAACCTGACCATACCATGGGGCATAGGAGCTAGCATCTCCATTCCATCACAATTCATTAGCAAATGAAATCTATGTTAGGTCCTGTCCTCAAAGAGAAACATGAAGATCAAAATGAAATTATAGCTTGCCTCATCGAAATCCAACACATTCAAAGAAACCAATGCTCTTATTTTGTAAGCCTAGATACTTAGCTAGCCCACATTAAGACGCATCTCTAGTTTGGGTGTCACTCTCCAACAGGCCCATGTACAAATATCCAGCCCTAACAACCACTTTGGATGATCGATGCATGCATAGGATTTTTGTTTGGTTTATGATCATGGAATTTTATTTTATTTTTTTATATACTCTGTAGATATGTTATACCAATATTATCCAATTAAAAATATGTAAAGTTTATGTCAAGGGTGCCAAACATCTGTCTTAGTGTAGGGATCACCACTTTTTCTCATTTTATTAGACAAAAGACAAATACAGTGCCTCCACCATCATTGGTTTGGTTTCCCTTGTGGTTTCCATAGCTCACCTTGGTTTTCTATTTTTCCTAGATGGTGATGCCAGTAGTGCCGCTGCATCAGAGCTACAGAGCCCGATGCGATGACACATCCCATGATGAAGCTTTGTGTTGGAACTTATTATTATGTACTAGATTTTAAATGTTTTTCTCATGTACATAATCCATGTGAAAGAAGGAACATGCACTTAGTGGTGCAAGTTTCTAAAGAGGATATCATGCTTGTTGGCATCAGGTTGTATGCCACAGTCATTACAAGGAGTCTCTTGATAGGTTTGCTTAGATCTGTTTCTAATTTTTTTTTTTTTTTTTTTTTTTATACAATAATCATTTATGATAAATTTTAAATGAGATAGATATAGCATAAATGTTTTTTTTCAAGTTTTTTGTGTCTTCCAAAGATGACTACAAAACCTTTGGCTTGATAAACCACAAATCAAGAGCATCTAAGACGTCAAAATCAGTCGCAAATCGCACCTTGCCTAGGCCACAATTTTTGCCCACGGAGTTTCGAACCGGTGACATTCACATCACAAAGGAACTTAACAATACATTGCATCACCGTCTATTCTACACCCTGTGAGCATAAATATAAGTACATGTAAAATAATTTTAATGTATTAATAATTATTATAAAATTGTCTTTACTAGTTAACATGGTTTTTTCCTATGAATATAAAAAATTGATTAGTAAATTAATACCAAGAAATTA
>APFE031063071.1:23989-35588 GCA_000404065.3 Pinus taeda | reverse complement strand
CAAATCATGATAGATAACAAATAGAACAGGCGCAAAACATCATATCTGGCCTCAACCAATATTAGATAATTCAAGAATAAATCATTTCAAGTCTCATGATTCCTGATCCAATATTGAACTCAATGTGCACATGAATATTTCAGATCGAGTCCCAAACATAACCCTGCAACATAATATAGACTTCAGATAGAAGTATTCCTTAGAATCTCATTGCTTGCACACCTTGGCCTAATGATCTTCTCCTCCTTATATACTCTTAGGCCTTTCTCAATACCTTGGACCAAAACCACTTAGGACCAATTACCTTGGACCAAAATACCTTGGACCAAATGCCTCGGACCAATTACCTTGGATCAAATACCTTGGACAAAAAACTTTGTTTTCCAACATGTATGCGCTTTTCCTCCTTTGAAAGTGCGTGTATATGTTATACGCTACTTTTGTTTTGTTAAACCGTGTGTATACCCGCCTTGGACAAAGTGAACCAACATATACTTCTCTTTCCTCATTCTTTGGAGTCTGATCTGTAACACTTTGCTGTTGACCTGCTACATTGTGAACTTTCATCTGAATGAGTTGTCATCAAGGACAACACTTGTATCATAATCCTAAAAATCTCCCCCTTTGGACTTGATGGGAACAACAACACCAAAACACTCTCCCTCGTTGACATCAAGGGCAAAGGGCAGACCAAGAGTACATGCTCTTCATTCTCCCCCCTGAGTACATGCTGAATCTGCAAAACTATTCTCCAACAGAATAACATGACTCTATAACTCAACTATGTTAGTATGACCTTCCTATCACCAATGACTCATATATACATCCATCTCCCAACCAAATGGGGATATACCAAATTTGACTCATCCACCCAACCAAGTGTGGATATACCAGTTGTTTATACATGACAGAGATATAATTACATCATCCATCTCATGCAAAGTGGGGTTACAAATTACATCATTTGTTCAATAGGACTCATTCGAATGTATGAGATGACATATCACACCCTATACTTTTACATGACTTAAGCAACAAAAGGTATAAATATCTAAAGCCATAGTTGGACTCAGCAACCATAATGCCAACAATGCAGAATGCGAGTGAAGGCTAATGCTTCCCCTGAACCTGTGCTACCTGTGCATTGTTAACAAGTCAATGATCAAGGCATCTTTTCTAGTTAGATAAAAATTAATGAACAGAGCATATCAATAGACTGTAATCATCAACATCAGACAGAGAACCCATATCAGAGCCTGCCCCATTTTTTTTCTTGTCTGAAAAAACATATACGCTCCTTGACCCACAGAAACCCGCGTGTGTACGCGACTATAATTCATGAAACACACATATAATAACCTTTCTCTGAAAAATTAAATTTAACAGTAGGATGATGTAGCAACTACTCCCAGCTTTTGTCTGAGATATTCAAATGTTTCTCTGGGCAATGTTTTAGTGAATATATCAGCAACCTGTTCTTTGGACGGAACATACTCCAATTTGACCTTTTGTTCAAGCACTTGTTCATGTAGAAAATTATTTTTTATGGGTATGTGCTTGGTCTTGGAGTGCATGAATGGATTCTTTGAAATACTGATGGCACTTGTATTATCACATAGAATGGAGATGGGTGGAGTATATGTGATCTGAATGTCTTGCAATGTTTGCATCATCCAAATTAGTTGTGTGGAGCACGATGCAACAACCACATATTCTGCTTCAGCTGTAGATAAAGCAATTGAACTTTTTTTCTTGCTTAACCAAGACACTAACCTGGAACCCATATAGAATGCACCACCACAAGTGCTTTTTCTGTCATCATCACTTCCTGCCCAATCTGCATCTGTATATGCATGAAGAGTAAGATCTGCATCTCTAGGATACCATAAACCAAAGTCCTAAGTTCCTTGAAGATATTTGAAAATTATTTTGACTGCCTAAAGGTGTGATTCCTTTGGATTTTCTTGGAATCTTCCAACGATTCCTATTGCATGCATGATGTCAGGTCGGGTACCTGTTAGATAAAGCAGGCTGCCAATCATGGATCTATAAGTTGGTTGATGTACTGCTACTGATTCATCATTTGAGATGAGACTGCATCCTGTTACCATTGGGGTACATACAGGTTTAGAATCTTCCATTCTGTACATTTTCAAGATCTGTTTGAGATATTTGGTTTGTGAAAGACAAATACCATCTTTATTTTGTTGAACTTGTAGTCCAAGAAAATAGGTAAGTTCACCAAGCAAGGACATTTCAAATTCTTGCTGCATTACTGAAGCAAAATTCTGACTCATGGATTCTTCATTGCTACCAAAAATGATGTCATCAACATAAACAATAATAATTAGCAATTTATCTGTTTCAATCTTTGTATATAGATTGCTATCTGCTGAACTTTTTGTAAAACCTTGTTGGTGTAGATATTTGTCAAGGTGGTAATACCAGGCCCTTGGAGTCTGTTTCACACCATAGAGGGTCTTTTTGAGTCTGCATACAAGTTTTGCATCATTTCCAAAAATGAATCCTTCTGGCTGTTCAATATAAACTTCTTCTTCTAAATCTCCATTCAAGAAGGTTGATTTTACATCCATTTGGTATACTTTGAATTTCTAAAATCTAGAAAGAGCAAGAAACATCCTTGTGGCTTCAAGTCTGGCAATAGGTGCAAAAGTTTCTTCAAAATCTATACCTTCTTCTTGAGCATACCATTTACAAACAAGTCTAGCCTTGTTTCTAATGACTTCTCCATTTTCATTCAACTTGTTTTTTTTTTGCTAAGGCAAGAGCGAATCCTTCTATTCAATTAAAAAGAGAAATAGTGTACAAAAGGCAACCACAATGGTGAGGCCCACCAATATGACTAGCCTAACGCACACCATGGTCCCAAGACGACAAAGCGAACCTAGGGATGCGGGCCCACCCAACCAAATGAGTAGTCCAAAACTAACCGTTAGATCCTATGCTAAAGATCCAGCGGATGAAAAACATATCGGGTGGCCAACAAGCACACCGTTTAACACACAAAACAGACCCGATGTACCCAATAGACCATATTTTATAGTCATATAAGGTCCATTTTTAACATAACCACCGTTCACTTTCACCCACCGAATTCCACCGTTTACGCGCAATTCCAGTGAGGTCGTGCGAACAACTCAAAACATAACCTCTCTTGCAGACTCACCAACAAGCACGTTTAATCCTGGGCGTGGATTGTCCATGCTTGATCCAACAGTTAAGGATCATATCGCTCAGACTAAAAGCATCGATAATTACTGCGTGACGAGGGCGGTAATTCCTCCCCACCCTTAGCCATGTGTTGTGTGGTGAGTGGAATCGCTCCCGACTGTGAAAAATCGCTTCCAGCTTAATGAGCATGTGATAAACCAAAAACCACTTCGAGGGCGGTAAAGCTACCACAGGAATAAAAGTAGGAGTTTTGCGTCTGCCGCGAAAGTCTAGACTCTAGCGCATGGGCCAAAGGAAGATGAAGATCCCTCCTTCCAGCCAATCCCCCGAGACTTTTGGTTTTCTGTTGCCGCATAGACCTGCATCCCAAAAGCAACCTCACCTATGTCAAAACACTGCATAATAGTCAACTAGACCCCGTCTCTGTGGCTCTATTTTGGAACACCTGTTTGTCCTCATCCGCCTGATCAAGACACTACTCCCTTAATCTGTTCTGAGGCATCTCTTGAACTCAACTTGACCATAGTTTTGGTGCAGAGCACTCCTTGATTGGCCAGAATGTCCACCAATTTATTTGCAGTCCTTCACACATGAGTGAAAGTCACGATGCATAAGTCTGGGAGGTGAAACTGGATCCTTTGAAAGACCTGAAGCAGCCTCCAATGTCTTGAGACTTTTTCCGGCTTTGTGCCACACTAGATTCTCTTGACCGAGTTAATGATCAACTCAGAATCATCTTCAATAATAATATTCTGGAGATTATCCTGCTTCAGGAAATCTAAACACTGCTTAAGAGCCATTAATTCTGCCATATTGTTTGTAGCTCTTCCCAAATGGCAATAGAAAATAAAAAGGATACAACCATTTTCATCCCGTAATACTCCTCCAAACCCAGCAATACCCAGGTTGTCTTTTGAGGCCCCATCTATGTTGTATTTTAGAAAACCCTGAGGGGGAGGATGCCAGTGATCTGGCTTATTTCCCAAATTCATAACCTTCCTGTCCATTCCCTGTGGTATAAGCCCCTGCATACCCAGCTGGTGAAGTATCTACATTTCATTTTTTGAAGGTGGATTCTTTGGGGAATTTCGCATAATAGTGCCAACTGTCTCCTTGAGCTATCTTAAGATCTACTCAATAATGCGTTGGGGGGAGCTTTTTACATTTTTGAAGATTCTATTGTTCCTTTCTTTCCAGACATTCCAAATTATGAAGCCTGGAGTTAAAACCCAAGCTGAGCGAAGAAACTCATAATCAGAGAAGTTTCGTATCCAGTTATTTAGGGTATTGATAATGCTTTCTTTGTCCCTGTCTGTCAGTTGGAAAATTGTGGCAAAAGTATCCCACAGCCTAGAGGTGAAAATGCAGTTATTGAGAAGGTGATCCATTGTCTCCTCTTGGGCTTCACAGAGTTGGCATCAAGAAGGTCCCAAACACCCCTCTTCCAAATATTTTCCCAAATCAGAATTTTCTTATGATGTACCAGCCACATGAAGAATTTAATTTTCATCCAATCTTGATGCCTCCATAGGTTCTGCCAAACCTTGTCTGGTACGTAGGAGTCCAGTTCAAGGAATATGCTCTTGGCCTCCTTAATATTGAAGGTACCTTCATTGTTGTTGCCCCATCTAAGTTGGTCATGGCCCTCTGAAACAAGAATCTTCCTTTGGTTCAAAATTGTCAGTAGGGTATCTGATTTTGCTTTCAAGGGGTTATCATCCCCGAATTCGATATTCTTCCAGGTTCTCCATTTTTCTTCATTATTGGTTTGATCCCAAAAATCTTTTACCCTCAGAAACCCTTTGGTATCCGTTTCTTTCTTGAGGTCCAAAAAGTCCTCTCTTAATACTGTAGGTTCTTGTTGCCATTTATCCTCCCAAAACAAAGCAAGATCTCCTTCTCTCATTTCCCAGAATCTATTTTTCTGCACTAAGCCTCTATTCTCCCAGGCCTTATTCCAGACGTGGGAGCCTTTTATGATGCTCGTCATCCTTATGTGATCATTATCTTGCCAAGTGATGGCGTATTTTTTGTTTGGTCAATTTAGTGTGATCTAAATTTCTAATTAAAATGTCAATTCGGGGTTCGTAAACTAACGAAGTGAAATGTACTATATGTACTAGATAACCATTTCCTTAGTCTTTTGTCGTTTTTGAGTTTTTTAGTTTGTTTTTGGATTTATCTTTCCCTAATGTGTGATGGCGAAGATGAAAGTGAAGTATGGAGTATAGATGGTGATGGTTTCTACAGTGATTTTCTCAAACTTGAAAGTGCTCAAAAATAAATCTTTAAAACAACTAAACTGAAATCAATTCTTAAGAGGAAGTAAATGCATCAAACAGTGAACTAATGACAATGGCCCAGTATCCTTGTTGCTGAATGAAAAGAAAGTAAAAACTAAAAGTAACTCAAACTAAAAGCAAAGCAACTAATTCACACTACTTAAACTCTTCATATCCTTTACCCTTCAGCTCAATCTACCTTGTTGGAAGCAATCATGAACAAGTCAAGCAGTATGATATCTAAATGGCAAGAAATTAAATTGCATAAAAGAAACTAGTCACACTACTTGAACTCTTCTGGTCCTTTATCCTTCAGCTTAATCTACCTTGTGGGAAGCAACCATGAATAAGTTTAAGAAATATGATAACTAAATCAAACTACAATTAGTAATATTCTAATTTCTTGCTAATAGAGTCACTTGACTATAGAAAGAAACCATAAACTGGTGAGCAATATGATATCTAAATAACAGAAAAATAAATAAGCAAATCACAACTTGGAAAAGACAGTGATGAAATTAAACTTCAGAAAATGAAAGTTAGTAGGAAGGACAAAATGATCTCATATGCCAATAGTTATCAAAAAGATGAAAATTTGCCCGGGCTGCCTAAGAAAACCTGCAGAAAAGCACTGATCAGTTGAAAGCTATAAGAAAACAGAGGTGAAAATATAAACAACAGTGAGTTAAGAAACATCAAAGAGTGTGTTATGTACAAGCTAATGATTATAAAAACAAAAACATAATAAAACCAAATGGAAACTTTACAAGGCTTCAGCACGCAGGGGCCCTCTACCACTTCAGCCAGTCAATAAGTAGTCACATGAATAAACTCAGAAAAGTCTTCTCATATATTTAAAACAACAACATATATAAATAGTGGGGTGATAACATATCAGTTCAGAATTCACATATCCCAGAAAGCTCTTTTACAGCGTTCATCGACGCGTTATTTATAATGCCAAAATGCTGAAACTAACTAGCAAACTTCTACGCTATTGACTGTGTTGCCAAAGACACGTAGATCCCTTCAGCCGAGATCTAGTGTAACTGTCATCATGTCTATTAAATATCCGGAGTGGTAGCTGTTGGATTTAGGTTACGGGAATGATCTCCAGGTGTGCTGGTGTCTTTGTGAGCTGAGGATTATGCCACGTAACGTTCACGTGCTCAAAACAGAGACGTGCCACCACTAAACTCCTTGGTTGGCTTTGTCTTTGACCTTCGTTGACCGTGACCTTCCATGGATGATTTGGCTGATTTGAAGGGACACATTCCATGTATCTGTCACCTGGAGCTTTCCCATGTATCTCGTTTCTTCATAGGACACTTGTAGCATAGCTTTTAACAAAATAGCTGCGGAATCCTGTGCTGACTGCGGAAACCTGTGCTGGCTACGGAAACTGACAAGTTTCTGCAGCTGCATGAACAAAAAAACTAAACCAAACAACAGTCATAAGCATAGTCAGAAAACCATATAAAAAGTTCTTTTTAGACTATAATGCAATGATTTAACAACTGGGTGGATGAAGTAAGTGGAAAAAGAAAGCTGAGAGGGTGTATAGGAAGGTGCAGGTTTGAGGCTCAACAGACCCCCACTGTGAAGGTGTTGCATGTCCTCATGCAACCAAAATTGAGTTATTTCCCTCTAATCCACATGTTCTGAGGCTTCTGCAAGGACATCTAGCCCTCTTTTCGTCTTCTTTGATGCTATCATCATCATCCTTGGCTTGCTGACTAGACATTTGAACTTGGGGTTAATCAATGCTCTGCTTAACTTTTTGCACTTCTTCTTCAATCTTCTGTTTTTCTTTTGCCACAGTCCTAAATGAAGCATAGTGTTATCATGGACAATCTTGTCTACCTTACTCTGCTCTTTAAGTGCTTCATTTTCCTGTATGATATGTCTATTTAGGACTTCTAACTCAAATACTTCCTGTTTCAAAGACTGAACTTGTGCATCAAGTGGCAGAGAGGTACTTGGTCCTGCAGCTGATTGTTCTAAGGATTCCAGGTAGTTATATACCTCTTGCTGACTAGGATCTACCTCAAGTGTCTTTCTCAGCCTAAACTCAAAATCTGGTGGAGGAGGACTGCTCTCTCTTTCCGGCCAAAAAGGGCTTTCCTCACGTGGAGGACTTGACACAATGCTTGGCTGGGCTGGAGATTTTTCAAGTGTCTCTTCACTTAAATCAATAAAGTGAGACTGGTTTTCTTTGGTTTTATTCCCCTTCCCTTTTAGCCTAGTGCTCCTTCTTAAGGATGAACTAATACTCTTCTTTTGTGCACTCTGTTTTCCTTTTTTCTTTTTCTTGGCTATGGCAGCAGCTTGAAGATTTATTAATCTTTATGACATAGGCTGATAATATTCTTCTATGGATTTCTCAGGTGATGGATAGATCTCTTGAATGGTTCTTTTGCCTTTTTCTTTCTTCTGTTTCTTTCTTTTAACTCGGTCTTCTTCTTCTGTTTGGACAGTTTCTTGAATTTCTATTGTATGGGAGTCTTGGATTGCAATATTTTTCTCTTTCCTCCTACTTTTCCTTGGAATTTTTGGTGGACTAGTTCTAGAGGCCTAAGATGGCTCTTGGAAGTAGTTTCTTGTTAAGAATTGCTCCCATGTATCCTTAGTTTTCTTCAACTAATCCTCAATAAGAATTTTTATGAGCCCATGATGGTAAAGATGAGGTTCAATATTGCCTACATGTTTTTGAACTGTAGAGCTCATCTTTTTCAAACTTGATAGCAGAAAATGAGGCAAATTAAGAGTGTGACCGTCTATGAAATTCATCATCAGTCTAACATGATACATATACATAGAGCCAAAACGACCTTCACACGTGATAAATTTCTGGATGACTAACAGTAGACTAGACCATTCCTCTTTTAATACATGAACAGGGATGCCTCTTGTAAATACAGTGGTATCCATGCCTTGGTTTTGTAGCATGGTTCTCCATATTTGATCGTCCACACTTCTATTTTTAAACCACCTTTCACCTTCTTGAGGTAGGCCATGGTAGCTGCTACTGTGGCCTCGGTCACTGTGAATTTCAAGTCTCCAACCTCCACTGTTTGTCCATTAAAGGACCTCGCAAAAGTTTTGGTCACCTCCTTGTTATAACCTTTAAACTTCTAGATAAATCGTAGCCATCTGACTTTCTTCAGCAATTCCTTAAATTGAGGATAATCCTCCAAGTATTTCAGTCCTTCCGGCTCAGCTCTCAGTAATTTTCCCATCCTCTGTTTTAAATCCCACTCAAAGTTCTTCTGCGTGTGAGGGTTAAGGGAAAAAAATAGCTCTGTTACATGGTTTAGGATGACTGTAGTGACTATAGTCAGGGTTTAGGATGACTGTAATGACTGCAATCGGGGTTTGGAGCAAAATGTAGTGACTGCAGTTGGAAATAGAGAACAGTGAATGGAAATACCCGAATTACAGGAGGAACAGTGGGTGAGTAGTGGTAAACGAGTTCATAAAATGAAATGTGAATGCATGCGAGGAGTATGGTATAAGTGGAGTGATAAGCGAGTGGAGTAACGGTAGAATTATTTCGAGTCGAATGACTGTGTATGAGATTTTACACGTCTCAACAGACGACTGCGGAAATTACGGCTAAGAAGAGCCGTAACACAATAGATCATGTCTCAAGAGTACGGGTAATAAATAGAAGTGCAGTCATACTTGAGTTCAAACTCGAAGTAATCATAAGACCGTTAGGGAAATGAATGCGAGGTGTGTGGAGTGATATCGTGGAATAATAATGATAGTGGCCTAACATATCAAATCATTGCTCATAGGAGAACTTGTTATGGTTTAATAACTATACGTAATTATGACTTGAATCATTATTTGATAAAGATTTTTGATCATACCTTTGGAAACTTTGTCAATTCTTGCTCAAGGTTTCTAACCAGTTGCTCTTCTTTGATATCTTGGAGATGCCCCATGTCTTTAGCTCAATTACACCTGCATTTCATGATTATTGCACTAATAGTTGATTGTATTTTTGAAAACAGAGTGATGCTGGCTGCGGAAATCGTTTCTAGCTGCGGAAACTGCTTCTGCTTGCGGAAACAGTTCCCAGCTGCAGAAACTGAGACACCACCCCTTGGACTGCACAAAGATAGCTAGAGGAAAACCAACTGAATGAAAATAGTCCTGAAGGGGAACTTTTATTAATGGAATGAGAATGAAGTGAAAATGGAGTGGAATCAAGTGAAATGGAGATGAGAATGAGATGGAGGTGGAATGAAATGGGTAAGTGAGATGAAGTGAAGATGGAGAGAAAATGAGAGGAGATTTTTTTTGGAAAATATATAGTGTCAGGTGTCCCTGATTTTCACTCTATATTTTATGTATAAGACTGCCAATCTATGATTGGTTTTCAGGCTTATACACATTTTTTTTTTCTTTTTCTTTTTTCTTTTTCTTTTTTTTTCAAAAACTAAAAGAAACAAAGATTAGGCTGATGGGGGAGAAGGATTCTTCTCCACCAGCCTTATTGCAGAATTCTCTTGGAACATTTTGACAAACTCCTCTTTGGAAAGTGGCTTGCGATAAATTTTCAATCGGTGGCCATTCACAATAAGAGGAGTCTGAAATTCATCAATGGTCTTGATTCTTACTGCTCCATTGTTATAGAATTTATCAATCTCATATGGCCCAAGCCAATGAGTTTGAAACTTTCCTTTGAAGTCTTTAAACTTGGAATCAAACAGTAAAGCCCAATCTCCCTCTTGAAACTTTCTTTCTTTAAATATCTGTCATGCCACTTAGCTCTTTGATGTTGAACTAGATCAGTCCTTAGAATTGCATCTTGTCTGATCTCATCTAGCTCATTCAGCTGCTCCATTCTGTGCTTTTGGGCTTCTAATAGATTCATCCCCAACTGGACTGCCATCTTGAAGGTCTTGACTTGAAACTCAATGGGGAGCAAGACTTCTTTCCCATAAACAAGTTCATAGGGAGAATGTCCTGTTATGTTCCTCCATGTAGTTCTGTAGGCCCATAAGGCTTCAGGAAGCCTTTCTGCCCAATCTCTTCTGTGGAGATGAATAGTCTTAGTGATGATGCTCTCAAGAACTTTATTTTTGGATTCCACTTGACCATTTGCTTGCGGATGGTATGGAGTAGATTTTCTATGCTTGATTTTGTATTCCTCCATCAGCTTCTCCGTCAATTTAGATGTAAATTGACTTCCCTGATCTGTCAAAATTTCTCTTGGGACGCCAAAACGAGTAAAAATATCCTCAAAAAGAAATTGAATAACTGAATTCTGAGTGGCAGAAGGCAATGCCTTGGCTTCTACCCATTTAGTAACCTAATAAGTGCAAACCAATATATACTTCTTTTGTTTAGATGGTGGATTAATAGGTCCATCGAAATCTAAAGCCCATTTCTCAAAGGGTTCGATGAGTACCTGTGGTCGTAACGGAATTTCATCTGAAAGAGTCGGTCTCCCAACTCCCTGGCAACTGTCACACCTTCTAACATATTGCTTTGCATATTTGAAGAGAGAAGGCCAATAATATCCTAAAGAAAGGATTTTATAGGCCGTCCTCTTGTCAGCAAAGTGTCCACCGCATGGTTCATCATGACATGCCTTAAGGATGTCAGGCATTTCATCTTCCCGAACACATCTTCTGATCACACAATCTAGCCCTGTTTTAAACAATTCATTAGAAATCCATGAATAATTTGAACTCTCCTCAATAATATTCCTTTTCTCATTAGGAAATAAGTGTGAAGGTAGCTTCCCTGTAACCAAATAGTTAGCAATATCTGCATACCAAGGAGTTTTAGTAGTTACTGCAAACAAATATTCATCTGGAAACTTATCCTCTATAGGAGAATCTTCTTTAGTATTTTGGATCCTAGACAAGAAATCAGCTACTGTATTTTGTTTTCCTGGTCTATCCAATACAGTAATATTGAATTCTTGTAAAAGTAAAAGCCATCTTGTAACTCTGCCATTAGTAATAGGCTTTTTCATTAGATATCTAATCGCAGAATGATCAGTATGGACAAAATTTTCATAGCCTGTTATATAATGTCTAAACTTATTGATTGCATGAACAACAGCTAGAAACTCTTTTTCAGTCACAGTATAGTTCAACTCAGTG
>APFE031063070.1:10823-22010 GCA_000404065.3 Pinus taeda | reverse complement strand
TAGTTAGACACTTCTCTTTTCTTTTATTTAATAAAATTTCATCATATTATGGAGAGATATTTTTGGTTATTTTGTAAATGAAATTTTGTATTTTAATAAATTAGTAAAAAATCATTTAAGTGATTAATATTTCCAACTTTAAAAATTTTTAAAAATCTCTTGATGTGGTACACAACATTTAAATTATTTCTTTAAAGGAATATTATTTTTTTAAGATAGAGGAGGCTAAACAAATATAAAATTTTACATTTAATTATATGTCGAATAGATTATAAATAATGGAGTCAAGTTTTTCTAAATATTAAAGCAAAAGCCTTATTGTACATATTTCTAAATGTGAGAATAAGAAAAAATTTCCTAACAAGAGGATCAATATGATTAATGTTGTTTTAGCCAAGTTATATGGAACTATTTGGGAAAACAAGATCATTGTGTGGCTAGAACCACATAAAAATAGAGATAGACACCGAGTCGAATTTAGTAGTTATCACTCAATTATGGAAAAATGTTTAAAATCATTGTAATATACTTATCAACATGATGGAGGAGTTTTACAATAATAAAATCAAATTCATATGTTGTTTCAATCACTTTAGAAGAACCTTTGACATAGTACCCAAGAAAAACCTTTCAAATACATTTGAAGATCTAAATGCCCGTCTTGATTTGAGAATCATTGTGATAAGGTTGTATGAGAATGTCATTTCCATGTTTGAGGAGCAAAATTAGCACTTGATGGAATAAATTCGTTGTAATATAGAAGTTAGGAAAATTTGTCCCTCATTCCTTATCATTTCATGGCATATACATTGTAGGTTTTTGTAACTAGGTTATGTTAGCCTCACTCTTAGTGGCATAGTTTCCATCATTCTTCTTTATGGAATTGATTTGAGGGATGAAACGTGACAACCTAGGATGCCTTTCTTTTTTATCTCTATAACATATGCCCATATTTATAAATATCTTATTTAGTGAATGCATGGCCATGCATTAGAGTAAGGAGAGAGGTGAATCCAATATGACACTAATAACCTCAAATCAAGGTTATCTTCCTACACTTAGACCTCCCAATGATGGGATGTCAATGTGTTTGTTTGCCCATTTTGGAGTTTCCATTGTGATTTATATTATTATAATATTTTTGTGATATCTACATACCAAGTGATGAAATAAAAGATGATATTAGAAATTCAATGAAAAAGTGCTTACCTACAATATCTAATCAATGTTTGAATTTTCTTGTTAGATAAATATATTGAGAGGGTCTTTTAGCAAAACAATTTTGGAATGTATTTATCAATACTTGTTCAAATTAATGTTATTCTTTAATATTACGAAAATGAAAAATCCGGTATTAGCCTATAGTAATATTGATATCTTTGTTATAGATATGTTATGTTGTATGCAAATATGTATTGTATTGACTATATTGAATGTGATAGATGCGATAAGAATTTAATAAGATAGGATTTACCACGTAGATATACCAATAAATTTAGATATTAAATGTAGTATATGAACACAGTTGGAAATTAATAAATACAAAAATGTTTTTGAGGAGGTGATGAGGAAGTAAGAATAAAAATTAGATAAAGTATGAGGGTAATATGAAATGAGTATACACATGACAAATATGAATATACCTATCTATTATGCATGAGTTTCTTTGGTTTAAGGAATGAGGATGTTCATTTCGGAGAAGCAACAACCAGTAACAAAAACATGATCATGCATGGAAAGGTCCATAGATAAGTAATTTATAAAATCCATGTACAATGATAATCACATCATAAATATTATTGGAAAGTTATTATATATGACTTATCTAGAATTGGTTAGATTTATTTTGGTGCATAAATATAATTGATGGATAAAGGGATTAAGGATTTTGTTAGCATTTTGACATGCATGGTTCCAACTAGCTGATGTTGGTATTGTGTTCATGTTGGCAGTTAGCTAATTTTGACATTGATGTCAACCCCATATAGTTTGGTTGATGTTTGGATGCTTTCACCATAGTATGGTTGTAGCTAATTGTGTTGACATTGAGATGGTTATTCTGGCATTAATGTCAACATTATGATGTCAACCTTGTGATGTATTGATGGTCAAATGATGGCACAATGACATTGGTGTGGTTCATGGTTACTCGTGTTCTAGTGGTGTTCATGGTGGTTTTTTCTTATAATGCCTTGTTATACATTGATTGGAGGAATTGTTGACGTTACTCTAGGTAGAGGTTGATGCTACAAGTATTGGATATGGTTTTGAAGGTGTCCATGTTGTTGAGTTGCCACACTTGTTTATTTGGTATACTAGGTCTTCATGCTTATGCTCATGGAGATGACTTGTTGCAACAATATGTTGTCCTCATGATGATGATGATGTTGTATATGTGCTACAGGTTTGTACACATGTGTTGCAGCTTATGTAGGTGCTTTTGGAGAGTGAAGGAGTTATTGGCATGATTGCTAACTTTTGTTTGTTGGCCTTTTAGGTTGACCTCGAAGTTACACTTCGGAAACTTGTTTGATTCATTTTGTGAGATGCTATCAAGCTTGACATAGGTTTGGATGCTTGTACAAGAGCTGGAGAAGGTGAACAAACAACTTCCAGAGGTTTTGGACTGAGTTTTGATGTTTTTTCCTTAGGTTTTGACCCAATCCCTAACATGCAAGCTAGTGGGAGTGGTTGAAAGGCTCCGATCAGTAGCAGACAAGCCTGTGGGAGTGGTTACATCCCAAATCAGTGAGAGTTGCCAGTGCAGTTGAGCCTTTCCACATAAATTTCTCTAGATTCCTTGCACAAATCGAATTTAATTTGGCATGGAAATTCCTAGAGGCTTATGGATTAAGTTGTAAAGGCCAGGAACGGTTTGTAAAGGTCCTCCAATGATGTGAACACCTTAAGTGCAAAAGTAGTGGTGATAGTGTATTGATTGTGTCAAATTTGTGCACTCTTGATCCTGTCCCTAAGGTTATTTTTTCCCTTCATGTTTTATACACATCATTTTGGAGTTGTGTGAGGTTAGATGAGTGAGTGCATGTGTGAGAAGGTTGTAGAGAAGTAGGGGAATGCCTCAGACTTGTTGTAGTGCATAGGTTCTTTCACGTATGAGTTCCAATGGAAAAAGAATGAGTATATTTATTTACTGAAGCAATGTGTTGATTCAGATCTTCAGATTCAATATCAGAGATGTAGAGAGGCATAGCAGAGTTGTTGGTATTGATGGAGAACTTGGAATAGGCCCAAAGTTCATGAATCTCAAATTTGTTTTGTAGGTACTGCTGATGCTTTTGGCACATAGCCAATGTGATGTATGTTGTTTCTTTTATTATATAGTAATTATATGTTGGAGTGAGGGTTTGATTTTATGGCAAAGTGTGAGTTTTATTTCAGTTACTAGTGATATTATTCAATTTTTGTTGGATAGATTGTAGCCACTATATTTCTAGAGTGGAGAGCATATTATTGTGGTGATTTTATTAGATTTGATGATGGATTCTTGTTGCGAAAGTTCATATTACAGAGTTGAATCAAGTTGAGCAGAAATTATTAGGATCTAGTATGAAAATAGATAAAACAGTGTCCACATAGAGTAGAGGAGAAGTGACCATGGGTGTGAAACAGTGATATCGAAGCTTCAACAAAATGAACCATTTCTCAATCAAATGGTATTTAGATAGTCAAATCAGACTTGGGTGAGGATTGTTGATCGTGGTGGCTTTTAGTGGATGGTAGTTCATAGGATTGTGTGAGAACATACTCTTTTGAACTGATCAATAGAATTGAGTCTCGTAGATGATGGGAGTGAACAAGTTGTATATGAGGTTGAGTCTCCTAGCTGTTGGGAGTTGACAATCTATGCAAAAGACACATTTTTCTTAATATAAGATTCAAAATAGTGCAACAAAAACAAGGGTTGTTTTTTTCCTAGTGAATGGGTTTTCTACCAGATATCTTGTGGCTCATGTGTTGATTCTTTCTTGTGTTTTTGTTCATGATTATGTTTCTCATATTCTTTACTTGTTGGTTATGATTCATGCGTAGATCTGCAAATGTTTAATGAGTTGCTACTAATTAGTGTGTGTGACTTAGTAAAGTAAATAAAAGAGAAAATTTGGTAATAAGTCACATTATTGTATCACACAGCCCCTCACTCATTCGCAAAGGTTTCCAACAAGTGGTATAATAAAGGGGATCTTGTTTGTATATTGATCGTTGGAGAGTATATATGGGGTTTGTTTGTAGAAATTTGATTTTTTTTTTTAGAATGTTGTCCTCACTATTGTAATTTTCAAGGTATGCCACAAAATGTTTAGTCTCAATTATTGTCTAGTGGATCTAATATTTGGAGATTATTATGTGAAGGTTGTGGAAAGGATCTAATTGCACCTAAAGTCTTGCAGCACGATGCACAAGCTAGATGCATAATTTACAAGAATCTTCATGATGATGATATGAAGAGGCTAATGGCTTTAAAGTATGCTAAAGAAATTTGGGTACAAACTAGAGTCCATATTTGGAGATGGTACTAGCAGCAATAAATAAAATGACAAAAAGAGCAACAAGAAGAAAAACAAAAATAATAATAAGAAGAAGGGCCTTAAAGATCAAGAATACGAGCCAAAAAATTCTCATCCTCCTATTGTAAATTATTCAACTAACGATGAAAAGAAACAAAACACTCATGAACCCAAAGGTATAAATATTAGTTATTTTATGTTAAGTTATAATTTTGATGATTCATATTTTGATCATGCTAAAGTGCTTAGCAAAGACGAGAATAATATTAAGGTTCTTAGAGATGAGATTTATAGACTAACAATTGCATCCAAGGATCAAGAAAAATTATTGTAGATATGTGATGATAAGGAGGCCAAGCTGAAGGAAGAGATTGTCAACTTAAAGATTAAATTGGAGGAAACACAAAATGTTGAGGAAGGTATGAGAAAGAAGTACCGGGAAAAGGAAAATGAATTTGAGAGATGATAAGATGAAGTGATGTCCTTGAGAAAGAAAAGGAAGATGGAGAAGATCACTATGGCTTTGGATAATTTTCTTGAGATCCAGAGATCACCACTATACAAATATAGTGTTGGATTCCAAAAGGGTGAATGCATTATGCATGCAGGTAAAAACACCAAAGTTGAACAAAAATAACTTGTAGCAAACAATGGCAACAATAAAAGAAGCAAAGAAAAAATCAGCAACAAAAAAGAAGAAAACCTCAACGAGCTCCTACTTTGAAAAAATCTTGTGCTCTAAGAGAAAATAATGGTAGATCTATAAAATTCCAAAGGAATCAAAGTCCTTTTATTCCTTTTGTGCATAAGGTAGAATGTTACAACTATCACAAGTTTGGGCATATTGCAGCTAACTACAAGAGCATAAAACATATATCTAATTAGTGGATGTTGCAACAGTATCAACAACCAAGGAGATTGGCCAACATGTATAGTAATTCTTTTTATGGTTATTGTTACTCATGTAAATTGTCTGGCCAGAATATAATAAATTTTAGGTCTAACCAGTGGAGGAGAAACATATTTCATGCAAGGTTTAGATCTGGCATGAAAAACAAGAGATTTGATCCTCATGCTTTGTATCTTGGTGATGTGGAGTGTTATACATGCCATAATTTGGCTATGCAGAGAGAGATTGCTTGTTTTCCCGTTATTCAAGGAAAAATCATAAAAATTGACAAAAATAAAGTGGAGCTACCAGAAAATCATTAAATGAAGAAAAGAATCATCCAAAGAACATGTGAAGAAATACAGAGTAACAACTCTTCAAGCAGTGAAGAGCAGTCCCTCCTACATTCCATGATTATTCCTAACATATTTATAGAGGATTACAAGAGTTCATGAGAGGTGGATAACCTCAACAAGATCGTATGAGAGTTATACTAGCAATTATGATGATTTCGTTCCAGCCTCATGCACATTTAGATCCACAAGACCAACCTATCTATTGCAGGTATATTGAGCTCAAGGGGAGCTACGCATAGTTTGATATTTACATGTGATATTTGGCATTTTATTCATTGTTTCCACTTAAATATTTTTGTGTATACGTATGTTTTTTGAGTGAAAGTAGTACATTTTTCATCCATATATATGCTTTTGGTTTCGCTAACAAGTTGGTTGAAAATTTATACATCCATGGATAATTTGGAATTTTTGTTACAACCATGTACCAAGGAGATTTGTGACTTGGACCAGCCATGTGTAGGTTGTTATATGTAGTTTATTACAACCATGTAATTTTTATTGCATCATCGTCTTATGTTGTTTGAGAGTCATGTCTTTAGTGAGTTGAGTCATCATGGTGATATGCATGTTTTGGAGAAGTTTAAGGGGTGATTTTGCAGCCACATGTATGGGCTAATGACATTATAACAACCATGCTATGTTATGTATTTGAGTCATTGGTCCATAGGAGATGATCATAGAAGCCATATTATTCATTGAAAATTCATGTCAAGTGCTTATGGAGCCATCTATTTGTATTGTACTTATCATTGGGTCATCTAGTCATGAGTCATGAGTCATATTATGGTCATGTGAGATGTATGAGGTATTATTTTAGTGCTACAGCCATGTGTTTATCAATGTATATGTCATATAGTCATGATCATAAAGAGTCTTAGTCCATATGGTGCCTCTATTTGTCAAAAGGAATAATTGTTTGCAATGGAAGTAGTTCATTACAGGTTGGAGTTGTTTCTAAGATGGAATATGTTCATGGGGAGGAATATTTGTTCCTATTTATGTTAGCCATACATTGTTGGCATTATGATCCGCTTGGAGGTGTCATGATGTACCTCATGCTATGTTATGACTATTTGAGACTTGACCTCATGTTGTGAGAAAGGAGTTTGTTGTTGGCTATTGGTGTTGATGTTATGTGGTTTCTTAGGAGAGTCTGAGTTGATGCTTGTATTTTTTCCTCATGTTGGCATATTGTTGTTACTGCTAGAGTTTGTTGCATAGTATTCTTCTCTGGATGATGATTGGTTTACTTTGTTGCTTGTTGTTGATATGGAGAGTATGGTCATTGGTTGATATGCATCATTTGTCAGCCTTATAGAGATTAGTTTCTCTAATGCGTGTGCTTCAGTTCTTACTATCTTATCATATGGAGTTAACCCTTTATCATTGATATCAAAGGGGGGGTTGATAGAAGGTGATGGTTTGGAGCTCGTGTGTGGTTTTCATCAATGCCAGATGGGGGTATTTTTGGCATTCTGATGTGCATGGTTCTAGATAGCTGATGTTGGTATTTGGTTCATGTTGGTAGCTAGCTCATGTTTCCATTGATGTCAACCCTATGTATTCTAACTAATATTTTAATGCATTCATTATAGTATGGGTGAATTTCGTTATGTTGACATTGAGATGGTAATGTTGGCATTCATGTCAACCTTGTGACGTATTGATGGTTAGAGGATGAAAATATGAAATTGGTTTGGTTGATGGTTCCTCATGTGCTAGTTGTGTTCATGGGGGTGTTTCCTTGTGATGCGTTATTATACACTGATTGGAGGCATTGTTGATGCAGCTACAAGCAGAGGTTGTTGCTACAAGTATTGGATATGCTTGCTCGGGTGTCCATGTTGTTGACTTGCCACACTTGTTGTGCTAGCATACTATGTCTTCATGCTTATGCTCAGGGAGATGACTTGTTTCAAAAATATGTTGGCCTCCTGATGATGATGATGTTGTTGCAGAGGTGTTACAGGTTTGTACAAATGTGTTGCATCTTGTGCAGGTGCTTGTGGAGAGTGGAGGACTTATTGGTAGGTTAGATAGCCTTTATTTGTTGGCCTTCTTGGTTAATTTGGAAGTGATATTTGGGAGAAATTTTTGATCCATTTTTTGCAATGTTGTTGGGATTAATAGAGGTTTGGAAGCTTATAGAAGAGATGGAGAAGGTGACCAAACAACTCGTAGATGTTATGGACTATGTTTTTATGTTTTTCCTTAGGTTTTTCCCCAACTGATGGCATGAAAGCCTATGGGAGCTATTGAAAGGCTTCAACCATTGGCAGATAAGCTAGTGGGAGTAGTTGCAATGCAAAGAAAGTACAATTGTTTGTGCAGTTAAGACTTTTCATGGAAATTTCTCTAGATTCCTCACACAAACCAAATTTAATTTGCAATGGAAATTTCTAGAGGCTTGTAGATTAAGTTGTGAAGGTTGAGAATGGTTTGAAAAGGCCCTCCAATAATGTGAACACCTTTAGTGTAAAAGTATTGGTGATAATGGATTGATTGCGTCGACTCTGTGCACTCTTGATCCTAGCCCTAAGGTAATTTTTTCCCTTCATGTTTTATATACTTCATTTTGGAACTAGGTGAGGTTGGAGGAGTGAGGTATGAGTTGGAATGTTGCAAAGAAGTAAAGGAATGCTTCAGACCCATTGTAGAGTATAGATGCTTCATTGTATGAGTTCTAATGGAAGTAGAATGAGTAGATATATTTACTTAAATAGTGTATTGATTTAGAATGTTAGATTTCATATCTCAAATACAAAGAGGTGTAGCAGAGTTATCAGTATTGATGGGGAGCTTAGAATAACTTCAAATTTTATGAATCTCACATTTGTCTTGTAGGTGCTACTAATGAATTTGGCACATAGCTATTGTGTTTTATGTTGTTGATTGTATTATGCAGTAATTATATTTTAGAGTGAGGGTTGGATGTTATGGCAGAGTGTGAGTTTTATTTTAGTTGTTGGTGATATTATTAATGTTTTGTTTGATACATTGTGGCCACTATATTGCTAGAATAGAGAGAATATGATTGTGGGGATTTGATTTGATTTGATTATGGAGTGTTATTGTTGGAGTTTGTATTATAGAGTTGAATTGACTTGAGCAGAAATTCTTGGGATCCATTATGAAAATAGATGAAGCAAGGTTCACATAGAGTAGAGTAGAACTGAATTCATGGGTGTGGAGTAGTGATATATAAGATTCAACAAAAGGAATAGTTTCTAAATCCAATGGTAGTTGTATAGTCCAATTGGAGTTGGGAAAGGATCATTGATTATGCTGGGTTTCAACGAATGGTAGTATGTATATCCGTGTGAGAACATAGTCTTCTAAGATGATTAGTAGAATCGAGTCTCCTAGCTCATTGGGGTCAATTTCTTGTATATGAGGTCACGTCTCCTAGCCGATGGGAGTCAACAATATATGTAAAAGATGTCGGAATTATGACTAATGTGTTGTCTTTTATGATAACCTAGTTGATAAAGATTTCAACATGATGGTTCTGCATATGATACAGGTAAGATAAACAAAGGAATACTAGTTCAAAGACAAAGGAATGATGAAGGTAAAGTTTGAGAAAGTATACGGGGGTCCTGTAAAGAAAGGATGTGTACATACTTAGGTATGGTGAAGTGAAGTCACGTACATCTTCCACAGCATGGTATTATGAATACCATGGTATTGGACCATAGTAATGAGTGTGACAATGGGTATTTAATCTCGTCAAAGAATACCATTAGAATTACTACAGGATTGGCCTATGGTATTGGCTAAGACCTAAAGCTATATAACAAGATGGAGACCAAAGTGTTAAGGGTGCATGTGATGGATTATTATGAATGACTTGATTTGAAATAGGTGTGCATTAGGTCACATGGAGATGGATCTAATCTATTAGATCTGAAATCAATACATATTGGATAATATTTTTATGATTTGATAGAACTGTGATGATGGTATTATGATGTATGTTTGTAAAAGTTTGTATGCTGAGAGTTGGGTTTGAAAAATGTTGTGTTGTGCAACGAAGGTATTGCTAAGTTATTATAGATATGTACCTTGGTTTTCCATTGATAAGTCACGTACATACGTGGATCTACATCTAGGTAATCACATACATTTGACGAAAAGTTCAGAATCAGTACATAGGTGTCAGGTATGAAAAGTGAATACATAGGTGGAAGTTCTTTATAAGAGTCACGTACATCTCCTAGGTCTTTACAGTATGAGTTGTTAATGATGTCTGATCAGTTCTATTATGTTTGTTGTTATTTTTTATGAAGTTTCTCTTATGGTAATATGTGTTTTATAGTGTTAAAGTAATTGTGGAATGAAATGTTGACTTGAAATGATACTGTTGTATGGTGATATGTATTTCGCTTAGTAATATGTGATGGTTTCAGTGTGTGATTGAGTGATTGATTTAGTGGTACAATAATGCAGGTTCAATTATAAGTGCATTGAGATCTGTACGTAGTTATTATTTAGGAAAACTGTGTACATATGAAGGTATGATGTATAACTAACATATACAATATGGTGTATGGTTGATCTAGGTTTATAGTGACAAAAATTGGTTTCTGTGATGGGTAACAATGTTTGTCTTGTTATATTGATAAGTAAGAATGCATTGATAGGATATGTTCTAGTTTAGTTTCATTTGGTTGCAATATTTGATTGAGACTCAGTGATTGATTTGATGATTCAGTTCATTCAGTGATTAAGTGATATGATACAGTGATTGATTTTAGTATTGTTATTTGGTATTGGGATTAAATGATGGTAGTGGGTATAATCTAAAAATATTGTGAAAATTGGCCTACATGTTTGATGTCGTGTGTCAGGTGGATCTAGTATGAAATATTATGAAACATGGTCCAAAAAGGTGTTGAGGGTCAAAGTCTTCAGTGAGCGATTCTAAGGTTCCTTCTAGTGGTAGCTGGTAAATCTAATCAAGGGGTTGCATATCCCTTCCGGTGGCTGCCGTAAATGAGATCAAGGGGTTGGAGCTCCCTTCCAATTAGTGCTAGAGAATGAGAAAAGGTTTTAGTCTTTTGCAAGTGGGTTCCTGCATACTGGTATGTGTATAAGATGACAACAATGGTGGTTTTCTCCCACATTGGGTTTCCATCTAAAATTATCGGTGTCCTCATGTGTTGATGTGTTTATTATGTGTGATGTTTTATTATTCTCTTACTACTCATGATTAATGTTTAATTAATGTGTAATGAAATAATGATTCATTGGTTTAAGTTAAACAAATTATCAAATAAATCAAAAGTTAGTTAACTGGGTATGTGTTGTTTGTCTTCATCATAGTCACATTCATACAATGGTTTAATTAATGATTATAGCATACATAAATAAAAATAATAAATTGGAATTTTTAAGTAAGTTTTAAAATATT
>APFE031063070.1:0-10654 GCA_000404065.3 Pinus taeda | reverse complement strand
ATAGTTGGTCACTTCAGTTGAAGCTTAACTATTTGGAGTGGATCAAGGATGATGGGAAGGAATAAGACAACTCAAAGGAAGGAGTCAGAAAAATGTGATAGTGAAAGTGATATATCAAATGCAGTGACACTCATAGATGTTAGAAAATATTCATCTTTGGGAGCACCCTGCTTTCTATTGATCAAGAATGAAGAAGATAGTAACAAATAATTATCAGGAATGGGTTTTTTTAGTTGTGGTCCATTTACTTTTCTATGTAATAATGATGATAGTGAAGATAACAATGAATCAATTGAACTTGCTCTCATGGGTAAAAGTGAAAGTAAGATTTCTAAAGAGAAAACATATTAAAAAATGATGGTTCTAGAAGTAGAAGAACAAGGAAAGTTAGAAACAATGGACAACAAAGGTATGTTTATGCTAAGTAATGATTAAGTATCATGAATGGAAAGAATAAAAGAAGTGTAAGTTAATGAACCTAGGATCTGATGTTTGGAATTTAGTATGTAATGGTTTCACTAAAAATCCTCGATCAAGTGAACAATTACGAAAGAATAATTTAGCATTAAATGTGATATTTTGTAGCATACCTGATTCAACATTGGGAAATATTATGCACTACGGAACTGCGAAGAAAGTATGGGACAAACTTTAGGACATCCATGAAGGAATAAAAATGGAAGATTTTTCATCAAAAGAACCAACATGTAACATTATTTGTAAATAAAATAATGATGCATAAAAAGATAAGTATGTTATGTGAGATGGAGTTACTAATTCAGAAGAAGATAGGTTAGAGGAAGTTGTTAACCTTAGAAAGAAACTCAATATTTCTTTGAAAAGTGTTATTAATCTTAAGGATAAGTTGCAAGAATATGAAAAATATTGTAAAGGACTTGAAGCTAAGATTGTCTCTCTAAGAGTAGATCTAGAAATTTCAATCAAGAAAAAAGAAGAGCCACTTTAAGTATTTGAAGAACAAGAAAGTGGGTTGAAGAAATATATTATCGAGTTAAAGGAGAAATTGGAAGAAGGAAGAAAGGTTGAAGTAGGAATGAGGAAGGAGAATCAAGTAAGGGAAGAAAAACACTGAAGAATTGAGGTTGAGATCAACATTCTAAAAGGTAAATTACAAGAAAAATATAAACACTTAAGATTTCACGATAGTACTAATATTTTGGATAACATTCTTAGTAGTCAAATGTCTCCTGCCATTAAATATGGTCTTAGTTTTAATGAAACTGTAAAAGGATAATCTATTTCATAGGATTGTACAAGGATATTAAAGGATAGCAATATGAAATCTAAAATTCCTATCAAAGATATAAGAATTCAACCAGATCAACATCCAAGGAAGATGAATTTTTAAAAGAAATCATTTGCTCCCAAGAATAGAGACATTAATCGATTCTCTCCTCTGATCAATAATGTTGAATGCTTTATATGTCATAATTATGGACATTCTGCAACCAATTGCAGAAGAAGATCATTTCGATATCAAACAAATAGTTGCTTCACATGACGATCATCACCTCCCAGGTACTCAAGTTTCTTTAAGGGATATTGTTTTTCTTGCAACATACTTGGTCACAAAGCTATTGTTTGCAATAGAAGGAATATGAAAAAGAAATATTATTATTCCTCTACTCCCTTTTCTGGTCATATAAGATGTTATGCTTCTAACCAATTAGGGAATGTAGAAAAAGAATGTAGTTAAAAATCAATGGATCACCAGATAAAACATGGCAAGCAATTAGATAAGAATATTTATGTCAAAATATCTAAGAAAGATGGATCCACTAGCATTTCTCATAATAAACAGAAAGAAGAATATCAGAAAAGACACGGTCTTGTCCTCTACTCATTTGAGGATAAAGATGAATCATACATAGATAAGAGATTCTCTCATCACATGACAGGAGATAACAACAAGTTTGAGTATATTAGGAATAATAAAGATGGTAAGGTTATTCTTGGAAATAATTTTCCCGTAAAAGTTCTGAGAAAAGGTAGAGACATAATTAATAAGTATAGAAGAGTAGTTGATACTTTATTAGTTCAAGGGATAAAGAAAAATATTCGAAGTGTAGGTCAAATGGCAGATAAAGGAATGTAATTGTGTTTACTTCATCCAAATGCAAGGCTATAGATGAAGAACCTGGAAATGTCATAGCAAGAGGATATACAAATCTAGACAAATTATACATGTTTAAAGAAATGAATTCTTGCATAAATGAGCAGGATAGTTCCTCTTCTTCAAACTCAGAGTAAAAGAAGATAGTCTCTACTACATAAAATTATTCTTAAAAGAATACTTCTCACAGTGATTGTAGAAGTGATGTGAGGTACATGACCTCATGAAGAGTAAGTGATGATTATCATGTCTTCAGGATTAGTGATGTATGATCTCAAGAGGAGTTATACATATGTATATTTTGATGATGATTCCCATGTTTATGATATATTCATGTGTCTTATATTACTGACGGTGCAGCTGATGTAGTAAGAATGAATAGGAACATATAATACATGCTCAAGGGGAGTTGTGGTTACGAAAATTCATCATTTTACTTTATATACATAGATTACATGAAGGATAGTCACACATGTTTCTATGAGATGAAGAAACACTGGGATAGACTTAGGGAGAGGTTCTGATATGCTTCAATCAGTTATTTTGTGGCTTTGTATTTTTGAAAATGGTTGGTTACAATTTGTTGATGCTCAAATACTACCTAGAAGTGGTAATGGCTTATAATGGTTTATGATTTATTGCAATATGAAATTGTTAATTTGGTTCTTTTAATGGCTTTACTGATTGATGGAGATGGATATGATCAGACCTAATAGTAAATAGTTGGAAAAAGTGCAAGGGGAGAATTTTCTATGCTTCTAATAGTGCATCATCGGCATTATGATTCCTTGAGCATTCCTTGTTGCATATTGATGGTCGTGATAAGTACATATAGTTGTTCCTACTGAATTCACATATGTTGTTGTTATTTTGTCATTAGTGATGATGAAGACTTGGATGTTGGTTAAAGTTGCACATAGTGAAGTTAATTCTACATCAAGAATATGTCCATGCTATGGTCCTTAGTTACATTGATGATGAGTTTATGATTGACTCACTACTTATATGTTGCTATCATTATGTATTCAATGATGCATAGACTTAATATGATGAAGTTATGGATGATGCATATATGTTGCTTGAGATTCATGTGAAAAGTTTTTATGATGTTGCTTCATGTGATATTCTTGGCTCTCAAATATGTTGTTGATGCATGAAAAGGTATGTTGATGTGTCGCAAAAGATCTATATGTCTTTGATGTATGTGGATTGTGGCTCTTCCTACAAATGGAAAGGGCATGTTGACCTTCATGATATGAGGTTAAGGGGAGGAGTTGACATATCTATATGGAACAATATTATGCTACAATTGATTAGTAATGTTATATACTTGGTCACATGTTGATGATGATGCTACATTGTCTTATTTTCTTATTGATGATGAGGATGTGGATGTTTCCTATTCATGCTGGTGCTATCATAAGTTTATGTTAGAAGGCTCCCATGATGACTATTATGGTCATGCTACCTTATGGTTAAGATCCTTATTTTTAGTTATAAATTTTACATATGTCTCTTGATGTAAAGGTCATGTAAAGAGCCATGATGTAATAATTGTAATATTCAGTGATGTTTGGACTATTGTGTTCAAGTCAATTATGTATGTAATCCCATTATTTCGGGCCTTTTATGTAATGCTGAGTCAAATATGTAACCCCGTTGTGTTGGGTGATTGATGTAAGTATGAGTCCTAGGTGATAGGAAATGCCATATTTCGTTGAGTCATAAAGTCATGTAATTCTTTGTATATCTTCCAAAAAATCAGCATATGCTTAGGGGGAACATGGTATCAGTATACGATGTTCATATTTAGCAGATGATATTTACAGTGATCATCTCTGCAAAGGAAGAGAAAAGTATTTATTCAACATTGGTCAGCTCTTTGCCCTTGATTTCAAAGGGGGAGAGTAACTTGGTGTTTGAGGAAAAATTCTTGGAAAGAAACTTCGTATGTCTACATATGTGTTTACAGGTATTTACAGGTGGTGATAACCAAACACCTAAGTGGTTTCCATCAAATCCAAAGGGGGAGATTGTTGACATTATTACTAATGTGTTGTCCTTTATGGGAACCTACTGGATATAGATGTCAACATGATGGTTATCTAGATGCTACAAGTAATATAGACAAAGGAATACTAGTTCAGAGATAGAGGAATGATGAATGTAAAGTTTGAGAAAGTATACACAAGTCCTGTAAATAAAGGTGCATATATACATAGGTATGGTGAAGAGAAGTCACATACAATTTCTAGACCATGGTATTATGAATACCAAGGGTATGTACCATGATATTGGCCCATAGTAATGAGCGTGACAATGGATATTTGATCCCGTCAAAGAATACCATCGAAATTACTAAACAATTGGCCTAATGTTTTGGCTAAGACCTAAAGCTATATAAGGACATGGAGACCAAAGTGTTAAGGGTGCATGTGATGGATTATTTATTACTATCTTGATATGAAATAGGTGTGCACCAAGGAGCATGGAGATGGATTAGATTTGTTAGATCTGAAATGAATACATATTGGATAATCTATTTATGGTTTGATAGAAATATGATGATGGTATTAAGATGTGTGTATGTAACAGTTTATAGCCCAAGATTTGGGTTGTACAACTGTTGTCTTGTGTAGCGAAGGTATGAATTAGAGATTACATATATGTATGTTGGTTTTCCATTGAGAAGTTGTGTACATATGTGGATCTACATCTAGGTATTCGCATATACATTCTATGAAAAGTTTAGAATCTGAACATAGGTGTCAAGTATGAAAAGCACATACATACCTGGAACTAATTTATAAGAGTTGTGTACATCTCCTAGGGATTTGCAGTGTGAGTTGTTAATGATCTTCATTTTTGTTATGTTTTCTATTGTATTTCGATGAACTGATTGAAATGTTGACTTGTGATTATATTGTTGTATGGTGATCTGCATTTGGTTCAGTAATCTGTGATGGTTTCAGTGTTTGATTGAGTGATTCATTTAGTGGTAGAGTAACACAGATTCAATTATAAGTGTGTTGAGATCTATGTGCAGGTATTTTTGAGGGAAAGCACGTGCATATGTGGGCATGACTTAGAACTTTAGAATATACAATTTAATGTATGCTTGATCAGGTTTTGCAGTGACAAAAATTGGTTTCTATGATGGGCAAGAATGTTTGGCTTGGTATATTGATAAGTAATAGTGAATTGATATGATATGTTCTGGTATAATTTGATCTGGTTCCTATAGTTGACTGAGACATAGTCATTGATTTGCTGATTTAGTTGGTGATTTAGTTGGTTCATTGATTAAGTGATCCGATATAGTGATTCATTTCAGTATTGTTATAAGGTATTGGCCTTAAGTGATGGTATTGGGCCAAGTCTAAAAATATGATGAAAACTGGCCTACATGTTTGATGTTGTGAGTCAAGTGGATCCAGTATGAAATATAATGGAACGTGGTCCACATAGGTGTTGAGGGTTGGAGCCTTTGGTGAGGGATTCTAAGCTTCCTTCCAGTCATAGCTGGTAAATCTAATAGGAGGTTGGAGCTTCTTACCAGTGGGTGCTGGTAAACGATATCAGGGGGTTCGAGTTTCCATCTACTGGTTTTTCGAGAATGAGAAAAGGTTGTACCCTTTTTCAGGTGGGTGCCTTTGTACTAGTACGAGTCTGTTCTAGTACAATATTGTAAGGTTTTTTTCTTTATAATAAAATAAGAAGACAAAGACATCAACAATGATGGTTTTCTCCCACATTAAGTTTCCACCTAAAACTCCTGGTGTCCTAATGTGTTGATGTGTTGCTTATGTGTGATGGTTTATTCTGGTCTTACTTCTCATGATTAATTTTTAATTAATGTCTAATGAAGTAATTATGCACTATTTGAAGTTAAACAGATGATGAAATAAATGAAAAGTTCGTTAACTAGGTATATGTTGTTCGTCTTCATCATAGTCACCTACATAATTTGACGTACTTAATGATAATAGTGAACAACAATATAAATAATAAATTGAAAGGTTTATGTGTGTTTTAAAATACTGATTCATCCCCCACCCCTCTGAGTATTTTTAACAACAAAAGATACATTTTCCTTAATAGAATATTCAGAGCAGCATAGCAGAAGTAAGGGTGGTTTTTTACTTAGTGAATGATTTTCCATGAGATATCTTGTGTCTCATGTGTTGATGCTTTCATTTTCTTTTGTTCATGGTTATGTTTCTCATATGATTTACTTGTTGCTTATGGTTCATGCATATATTTTCAAATTTTAATGAGTTGTTGCTAATTAGTTTGTGTTATTCAGTAAAGTAAATAAAAGGAAAATTTTGGTAATAAGACACACTATTGATTCAACCCCCCCAGTAGTGCTCAAAGGTTTCCAACAAGTTCAACCCCTTGTTGCATGGATAGATAGAAAAAATGGTGTTGCAAACATTTTATATTTTCAATGTGCTAGATTATCTAACATAAGAAAAACCATGGCCTCCATTAGGGAATATAAAGCAATATGGAGCTCTACACACACATACACACCTAATTAATTGTATACAACAAACAGTCCTAAACTAAATTGTTTACGTAATGTGTCTCACAATCATAGTGGTGTTGTTGTTTAGAAATATAACAAGTTATTTCTTCAACATCATTTCAGTTGTTGGTGGATAGACCAAGGAAGATGGGAGAATAACCCTGGATTTTATAGCCTTATTAATTATAAATAAAATAAAATAAATTTGAAGTAATGGTTACCTCAAAATAAAACACGAAATAAATAGTAATACTAAACGTTTATGCCAACAACATCATAATAGTTATACATGTTTACAATATAGCATTGAATGCATTGTTGTATCAAAAATACAATGGAGTCACAACATATATCTACAAAAAAATTAAATAACAATATAGTAACATTATACGAAATGAAAGGAACTAAAATTAGATGTTCAAATATAATGAGTCTCAACTAATAGATTAAAATAACTTGTGATGAAGTAATTCTTTACAAATGATAATGTTTATGATCATGTGAGTGAAATACAAATAGCCAAAATCTAAAATATAGCACATGACCCATTGCAACAAGCTCAAACTGAACTTCTTGGGCATTGGTATAACTACTACAGAATATTAATGATCAATAATGATAAATAAAATACAACACAAAAAAACTCATCAATGACCAAAATTAATGACATATACTGTTCCAACAAGGCTAGATTTTGAAACTATTTTCATTGCTATTTTTTAAAAGAAAACATGTATCACAAGTCTCATAACACTTGAGACATCTCATCAAACTTAACAAACTATAAAAACTAAAGAAATATTAACTATATCATACCATAGTCTTGTGTGAAAAATTTAGGACCCATTATCCTTCTTAAAGCTACAATTTATAGCTAGATAGCTTCTCTTGAGGTGTTTACAAAATTGTTGCATCCTTTTATCCTTGTCTAAAGTTGCATGTGGTAACTACTTTCTTCTATTAATAGCTATCTAGTTAGCTTATGAATAAAAGAAGGAAAATAATGAAATACAAGAGGTGAACTTGGATGGGTGTTGTGATATCCCATAGTGCAGTTTCTTTTAAAGACATGATTATTTTGTATGGAATTGTAAATATGGTTTGATTTTTTGGCCATGGAGCCTTGACTTGTGCAAACTAATTCGTGTAAATAATTTTATGATGAATAAACATTTTATGTCTTTCGAGAATATTATTGGAAATGGCACGTGAGTGAGGTAGGATACCTTATTGTCAAAGAGTTTGTTAAGTGGTTAAATCAAGACGGTGGACCTTCCCAAATTACCCTTCTCAAATTGTTCCAAAATTTTCAACATAAATATTGCCACATGGGAAACATCAAAATGAGAGAGAAATATTCTATTGTGTGGAAAGATAAACTTAGTTGGAGAATGATGCTAAGTGGGGAAAAAATATATTAATAAGAACAATGGGACAGAAAAGTGTGCTCATCAAGGAAAAATCTTAAGGTAAGCTTAAATAGAGATAAATGCTAATTTGGAAGAAAGAAAACCATTTGTCCTATAATGGAAAATGAAAAAGCCTAGGTAAAAAGTGGGAAAACCTTAAAAGCAAGATGTTTCTAAAGATATGTTGGGAAGAGAATGGATAAATACCATTGACTGGAAACACTTGGAACAACTTGGTTGTGGAGAACCAAGAGGAAGGAAAATAGGGTTAGGTTGGGGGGAGTTTCTAGTGTGCAACTCATAGGTTCGGAGGAACACACCTTTCACCACATTATTCCCAAAGGAATTCTTATTGTTTAGATAAGTCGTTACCTCTGTAAACCTGGCTCTATTTCACAATGATGTATTGGTTTGTCTTCAACAAATGATTTTTTGTTTTCAAGGTATTATTATTTTCGAAAAAAAAAGAATTATTTAATTTTTTGGTCAGTTAAGTAATTGATTGTTTTTATTTTGAATGAATTATTCTATGTTTTGCAAGAATTATTTCCTATCCATATATACTATTCTATTAAATTCTTTACAACTTGTAAGAGAAAAAATGTGCAATTGTTATTGTCCATACATGTTATTGTAGCTATTACTGAAAACTATGGTATGTTATGGCCTACAGATTTAGCAAACACAAAGTTGAGATAAGTCAATTAACATATAGTGTTAGGAAAATAATTATATATTAATAATGGTATATGCATCCAAGTACACAATTATACCTAGATAGGCATGCCTAAGGTAAAAATCCCTAATATAAGGATATTTTTCCACTCTCTTTATAAGTATTGAATAGATGGTGAATTCCCTTGTGAAGGGCATATTACTAATATTATATAATGAAATAAACAATGTCTTGTGAAAGCAATGAGATTTCTTAAAAAGCATTCTGTTATAAGCATGAATTTCTTGTGGGTTATTGTTGGGCATGAATACATATTATTACTAACACATTCTCTCTTTGAATTAGTTGAATTAAGAATAGAAAGCAACTTCTAGGTTGGAAAAATATTTTACCACACCCATAATATACATGGTTTCATAATACCTTGTTTAGGGTCATGAATAATAGAGAATGAATAGTATGAAAAATATATTAGATACGAACATTTATATATTCGTATTCAAAAGAGAAAGAAATGGATAAGTGGCATGTCTTATATTGTATTTGATTAGAAATATGATGACTAAAACATAGGACATATTATGGTAGATGGGTGTTGAAATCATTGAATGGAATATTGTATGTATAGGATCAATGGAAATTTTAAGGATGGAATTTTATCTTAAAGTTTAGAAATCTTGACGAATCTTACTAGTCCATAATATGCAAAATGTAAAATATTTGCCAATATTTTTGTAAAAATATTTATATTTCTAATGATTTTATATTAATCTATATAGAATTTTGGTGAATTTTAGGGTAAAATAATTTTATACTCTAAAATATAGGTGAATTATTTTTAGAAAAATTGGCAATTGCTGAATCTTTTTTTTCTTTAGAAAAACATGGAAAATTAGCCAAGTTGTGAATATTAGCCACTAAAATTTTCCCTGTATAGGAGCTGTAATTACTTCAAGAGGTGAATTTGAAATATATAAATATAATATGTAATTCAATGTGTGGCCTTGATTATAGTAAATACATATACTAATAACTAACTAACTAACTAACTATAATATATAATATTATATAGTGTTATTTTAGCCTTATTAGAAAAAAAAAGTGTGATAGGTATGTCACTGTACAATCATCACAAAAGTAATTACATAGTGTAATTACGAGCATATCAATGAAAGAGTCCAAATATAGAGTTTAAACCAGATAAAGGTGACCGCAATGTACTATTACATATACATAACTAAATAGTTAGTTAAAATATTCTCCAAGGAAAAGGTTGTTGGGTTTTTCCCCAATATGGGTTTTTCCCAGAGTAAACTCTTGTGTTTCTTTCTTGGTTATCTCTCTATGATCATATTGGCATTTTTTTCTACTATTGAGACCTTCTATGTAATTTCTTTAAGATGAATTTGATTGCAAGAAAATACTAATGTATGAAATCATAAGGAGTTGTGAGTTAAGAGGATCCTTTGAAAAATCAACACTTTTGATCTTACAAATGCTAGAGCCATCATTTAGGTTTGATGCAACAACATAATACTTGTCCTTCAGGAAAGTTTTCTAGCAAGCCTCAATTCATTTTCATGCCCATGCTCCTTCAAGGCTGAATTGAACAACTTGAACATCTGTATTGAAAATTATTCTGAAAGATAGATGTAAGTGGAAGAGTTGATGATGAAGTATTGAAAGACAGTACATAAAACCTAGATAAAGAGAAAACCTAACATAACCATGGATCATTCTTAAATTTCACTTGGTGGTGATGGGACGTTCTAAAGAGTATTTCTAAAAAATGCATTGGTAATATCTGTGAAGACTTGTTAAAGCAAGGTGGGACACAAAAAATTTATTACATATGGTCAAAACTTTAGGCTTGTTGTAGTGACTAAAACACCTTCTCTCACAAA
>APFE031063069.1:0-14380 GCA_000404065.3 Pinus taeda | reverse complement strand
ATCTATCCTTAGATCTTGTTCTCCATCAACTTGTGAGATCCCTCCTTAGCTTAGATCAAGCAACCCATAACCTGCATACTAGATCTCATCCTTAATCAGATATTCAAGACTTTCTCAATACCTTTGCCTAATGATCTTCTTCTCCTTTTATAGTCTTAGGCCTTTTACAATACCACGGTCCGAAACCATAACAAACCAATACCATTAACCCAATACTAGGGATCAACACATCTGACGAGATACTACGGTCCAAAATCATAGGTTCAAATACCAAGGACTAACTACCATGGACCAAAAGTAAGTTTTCCCACATGTACGCGCTTTTCCGTGCATACGCATACACGACTTTTGATCAACAATCCTGCGTGTATCCGCATTTTTGTATATAGAGAACTTGCGAGTATAACCTGCGTGTATACCCTACTTGGTATATAGTGAACCTGCGTATATACACGACTTGGTACATAGTGAACCTGCGTATAACCTGCCTCTGTACGCGACTTGGTATATAGTGAACCTGCGTGTATACTCAGCTTTCTTCATTCTTTGTTATTTGATCATCAATTCTTTGCTACTGACCTGCTGCACTATAATCTGTCATCTTGCCATCAAGGACAACATTTGTATCATAATGCCAACAAACTTTACACTTTTTATACAAAAACTCGAGATTTCTGCCCTAGAACTTGGGCTTTTAACCCCAAAATTGACTCTAGGGGACTCATTCCCAACACAAATTAACAATCATTCTTTCACAATTTGTATTTTGAATTCAAATGATTGGATTTGGCTCTTAAAAATTTCAAAAACAACCAAATCACTTCTAAAAACATATTTTTCTTCATTTCACTGCCTGTGATTAACAAGTACTTCTTCTTTCATTTCAAAACATCTCCCTCTAGCTCCCTCATATAATGACATACAAGTAAGAACTTATTCATTTCACTACTCAAACCTGAAAAAAAATTACAAATTTCTTCTCGTAACATAGAATACTGGTTCTATAC
This sequence comes from Pinus taeda, assembly GCA_000404065.3. Lineage (NCBI taxonomy): Eukaryota > Viridiplantae > Streptophyta > Pinopsida > Pinales > Pinaceae > Pinus > Pinus taeda. Next base: position 13,373 of record APFE031063069.1, on the reverse strand, counting down.
AAGGTGTTCTTTATTCTTGTATGCTTCAATTTTGGAGTTCTGCTCAATGGTAATCTACTCGAAGTGTTTTAAGAGTAATAAAACTTTTACTCTTTCCTCTCTCCCTTTGGTTCTGTAGAGCACAATAGTTGAGTTTTGTGTACAAGCATAGATTGTTAGCTCATCAACCCATCATCATCACAATCTTGTATTCGACTAGATTCATTGGGTGACTAGAACAAATTGATTTCCCTTGCCTTTATGATGGCGCTGGACACATACCAAGACAAATATATTATTATACTATATATATATATATTTTTTTAAAACTTTTTGATTTTTTTCTAGCCAAGTTCACATATTATTGTACACTTATTGCACAAACATTTTATACCGTTATATCATATAAATATAATCAACATCCACATTTGCTTGCTAGTGGAAGAGCCTTTTGATGACATTTAGATCTTAATTCTCATTATTTGTAATAACATACCACCCCAAACACTATAATCGATAAGGTTCATTCGAGTTCACTTCTCCAAAATTTTCCCCATCATCAAATTATTTAATCCCGTTGTTGTTTATTCGCTATGGGATATATCTCATATCTCTAAACCATAACATTCTTTGCAATTATATATGCATCACCTTTGAAAACCCTTATTGATTCGTTATGCACCAATGATTGAGTCAAAATGTTTACATAAGGTAACAACTTCTATTCCATACTAGGCAAGAAAATTTCTCTTAATTCAATGAAACCTATTTAAAGGCTTGAGCAAATCCATTTTGGAAAGCAAGATTACTAGTTTAGATCCATCTTAGCTCTGAACTTGATCCCTCTTAGTGCTTGGTAGATCTGGGTTATATATATATATATATATATAAAGTCATGCATATCTAACTATGACCTAATTCAAATTTTGAATATTGCAGTGGACAGCAACTTGCATAGATATATATATATATATATCGATTATATATATATATATATATATATTATATATATATTTACCACATGTCAATCCATGGAAGAAATTATAATGTCCTTCATATTATTTATAGCAATAATGTTATTGATTAAAACTAACTTTAAATATGTGTGTATGTTTATTTTTTGTTTTTAAATATAAAGAACATGTTTTTTTAATTTAGTGAACATTTTACTTTTATTTGAAAAAATACTGAAGTTGTGGTTAACCAAAAGGAATTACACATTTATCTCATACTAAAATACACTTTTAAACACAATAATTTATTTTTGAATTCAAATCCATAATATTTATGACAAAGAATCTTTCGGTAAAAATCACATAGGAGAAAATTTAGTTGAGGCATTTTGAACCAACTAGTGTGGTTCATCTTCACGACAAGATGAGGTCTAGGCATCGAAATAAATAAATATAGAGAGAAGCTAACTAGCCATTAGAATAAAATAGCTAGTTTGACTGAAACTACTATTGAGTCAAACTAGCTTTTATAGAATAAAATAGCTAGTTTGACTCAAACGACTATTGAGTCAAACTAGCTGTTATATTCTAGCTCCTAGCTAGCTTCTCTTTATAATTATTTATTTCGATTCTTCGGGAATTGGACGGACATGGGTGACCGCGCCCATGTCCGTTAGATTCTCGAATATTCGGGGAATCAGCAATCGACTTAAGCTCAGGGGTCTAGATATAGTTCCTTATCTTTACCACACTAGTTGATTCGAAAAGCTCCTATATAAATTTTACCAATATTTTTATCATAAACAGTGATTTATTATTTTTATTAATATTTTAATTATATTTATTTAATTAATTAATTCTCTTCCTTGTAATTAAACAATTATTTCTTTAAACTTGGGCTACCTATATAATCAAAGCAATTGTAGACATAGAATTTTTTTAGTTAAATCAGAAACCTAAAAAATGGAAACATTTTTGTTATTTTAATATCAAGCCTCAATATTTATGTGGTATCACTTTTAATTTGATTTGTTTATTTCATAGGATGCGCAATGACGCTCATCATTTTGTATCAGCAGTGATCATTTGGGACGAAGATCTTCGATTCTCTTTGCTGGTCATTCTCCATTTTCCCTCTGCCCTCCATTCTCATATCCAGCAGCAATACAAAGACCTTGGCTACACAAAACCCAGCTAATACAAAGCCACGCTACAGATGACGTCAACTGATCTTACCCGGTAAATCAGCGTTCTTTTCAAGACAACCAAAGGACAAGGATCTCCTTCTAAGGAATTTTTCTGGGAGTTGTCTATAATGCGACTTTTTGGAGATTCCGATGACGGAATCCGGCGGAAGAAATGAGGTTAAATCTTGATTTTTAGTAGTTAAAATGTTTTTTTAACTGCATATTTGGATTCAGCGCCGTGAAAAACCCCTGGGAGCCATTGATTGTGCAGAAACTAGCTATCAAACTTGGGATTCCAATGAATTGCTGCCGGATTTTCACCAGAAAAATCCGCCAGAAAGGCTTTCAAAAAGTCGCGTTATAGACTACTACATTTTTCTGGTGCTCTAGACGCCATTTTTACTTTTCCAAGCTATTCCTTCTATGGGTGTACTGCTTATCTAATCTTTTCCTAAGCTCAAGCACTTCATATCTGTTATTAGTGTATTTCTCAGATTTAAACTCTCATATTTGGGAGCATCTCAATATAAAAGTTAGCAATTTTTATACTATAATTTCATGTCAATGCATAAAATACAGTATATGCCTTCTGATGAATTTTAACAAATACAAAATCAAATTGATAACCTACAAACTCGAATTAAATACAAAATCAAACAAATGACATACAAACACAAAAACTATCTCCATTAATACAAGGGACAATATATACCACCTATTAAATTTTAACAAATACAAAATCCAAACAAATAATATATACTGAACGACAATATCTTCTAGGCTTGTGACTTTTTCCTGCGACAATCTAGGCGCTTTGGAAATCACTTTGGATTTCCACCACCTTAGACTCAACACTAGAATGCATTTGCCTTGTAATATCATGGAGGCATTGTTATATCGGCTTCTTAATTTTTCCCATATGAGAATCAACGGTTAAAGAAGCTAAATCAACCCCCACTATCTATTAAACTGCTACACATGCTTTATCTCACAAATTTCGGCGTCCTCAGGCTAGCTCATATTCTGCCTCGAATTAATTCCGTCGACTAAACCTTATCGCACCCTAAGCCTTCCATCACCATTATCCACTCTTTTGACACAAGAATGGTTGCCACTACACCATCTATATTACAATAATAATGCCATTTTTGCATATCTTTCATGTCTCTTTTTCTATTTTCAAGATGTGACTTGGCATGAATTAAATTCCACATTTCTTCTATTTTCTTAACTCATCAAGAGATAGATTTACAATTTCAAGATCTGCTTGAAAGCACTTATTTTGATAATCAACAACAACTTTATCCTTCCAAACTAACAACCATTTTTTCACAAATTGTAGTTTGACTTCAAATGATTGGACTCAGCCCTTAAAAATTTCTAAAAACAACCAACTCACCTCTAAAAGTAATTATTTATTCCCTTAAATGTCTGTGATTAACAGAAATTATTTATTCCCTTAAATGTCTGTGATTAACAAGTACTTCTTCTTGCATTTTAAAACATCTCCCTCTAGCTCCCCATAGAATGACAGAAAAGTAAGAAATGATCCATTTCACTGCTCAAACCTCAAAACCAATTACAGGTTTCTTCTTGCAACATAGAATACCACTTCTCTACAAGGTGTTCTTTATTCTTGTATGCTTCAATTTTGGAGTTCTGCTTGATGGTAATCTACTCGGTGTTTTATATGTAGTAAATATTTTACTATATCTTCTCTCCCTTTGTTTCTGTAGGGCACAATATTTGAGTTTTGTGTATAAGCATATATCGTTGGCTCATCAGCCCATCATCATCACAGTTTTGTATTCGACTAAATTCATTGAGTGACTAGAAAATATGATGGTTAGGAAAAGCACTAAGCGGTGAATCAGTATTTTAAAATTTATTCTAGTTTTACTTTTTTTATTCCAATTTTTATATGAGCGGTGAATCAGTATTTTAAAATTTATTCCAGTTTTACTTTTTTTATTCCAATTTTTATATGTTACTATTATTCAGTGAAGCCTTATATGTACACTACTATGATGAAAGTAAATGGTGTATATTCACTCAACTAATTTTACATCACTACTTCATTAAATATGTATTAATAAAAACATCATCAATACACATGAACACCACTATTTTAGGTGGAAACCTAATGTGGGAGAAAACCACCAATGTTTTCTTCTGTGATTATCACATTCATAATTTTTTGTATAGATGTTTCAAGCCATCCAAGGGGCTCACCATCAAGATAGATAAAAAAATATATAAGCTAATTCTAGATGGAATGAATAAATAGAAATGTGAAATAGTGATGGAAACTGAATGATGGTAGTCCATAGTAAGATTAATCTAACTAATTAATAAAACGTTTAACAATTACATTACCTTCAGTAATTTTATAAGTAAATTGATTTTAAAAATTAAAATGAAACTGAGTTTAATTTATAGGTTATAATTTAACTATAATTTTTCATTTAATTTATAATATAGAATTTATTAAAATTTTTATATATTAAATATTTAATGAATTTTTTTATTTTATTTTTAATTGGTTTTACAATATGATTAAATTATTGAATTCTTGTTTTATTTTTACAAGAAAAAATATAATTTGGATAACCTATTAATGAATTCAAAGATGGGAAAAATAATTTTCTACAAATTATTAATTGGTTTTGTCAATTTAATTTTAAGAATATTATTAATAATTTTGTCATTAGTTAATAATTAATAATTTGTTTAGAATAATTGAATTTTTTGTTTCAGATTGAAATGATTTTAATTTAATTTTACTATTTTAGAATTTAATTAAGAATATTATTAAAATTTCTATAATATTAGTATTTAATCCAATTTCGATGAAATTAGAAGGGATTTAAGATTAAAATATATAAATTTAAATTAATTAGTTCTAATCCATTATTTTTAAATTTAAATATAATTTTATTAGATATTATTAAAAATTTTAATTTATATGTTCATATTAATATTAATATACATCATAATATTAATATTAATATGAATCATGAATATGAATGTTGCTTTCCAAATTATTAAATATATTTTGGATTTAAGATTAAAAAAATAAAAAAAATTCTTCTTAAGAATTCTATATATTTTAAGAATTCTAACTATTGTAAAATTAAATTAAAATAAAAATAAAAATTTGGATAATATTAATATTATAAAAATTTAAATTTTAAAATTCTATATTATAATCAAATAAAATTAAAATAAATATTAATTATAATTTAAAATGATTTCAATCTTAATTTAAAATTCAATTATTCTTATAAAATTACTAACTGTAATAATTATTAAGTTTTATTAATTATTAATTAACCTAACCTAAGACATGTCGGCTACCATCATTCCTATTCCATCACTATCTCACACCTCTATTTATTCATTATGTGGAGATCTAGCTTATATATTTTTTTATCTATCCCGATGATGAGCCATAGTGGATGGCTCGAAACATCGATACAAATAATTATGGTTGCGATAATGTCGGAAGAAAACTCTACATAGAATACAAATCGTAGAAGCCTCAAACAATAACCACCAATGTTGTCGTCTCTATCTTCTTTCATTAAAAATGATCTTCTTACAATCTTGTATTGGTGCAGACTTTAACCATTACATAGGATCCTACCTGCAAAAGGCTACAACCTTCTCTCATTTTCTAGCTCCTATTGGAAGGGAGTTACAACCCCCTTTCTAAAGACTCCTAATCTCAACTATTTATGGATCACTTTTCAAAATGTTTCAAACTCGACCCACTTTCAACTATTATGGAATAAATTTATCAAACACTGAACCAACTAAATCATTAAACCAACTCATGTAACCAATGCAACTAGATCAAAGTAGATCATAATAGATCATGCCAATGCATAACCACTCATAAATATACCAAGCCAAACATTGTTACTCATCATAGAAACCAACTGCTGCCACTACAAACCCTTATCAAACATACATTAGATTGTATACACTATTGTTCTTATTCATACCTACGTATGTACGTGCTTCTCGTGAAGAATACCCACGTATAGATCTCAAAAATATTTATACCTAAATCTAAATCACTGTCATGCTGAAACAATCATTGTATCACATACTAAACCCATCACAGATCACAAATCATTATACAACAACATCATCACTTGGTTAACATTCATTCCACAATTAGTTTCGCCCAACCAGTACTATCAAAAACTAATCATTATGAGAGATACATCATTGACAGATAGCAACAAACATCACTGAACTAATGAACCATCATTAATAGTTCATGCTTCAAAACAATAGAAGCTATATGTCATGCTTATAAAGAACACCCGCATATGTACTCACTTTTAATACTTGACACCTGCGTACATATTTTGAACTTTTGTAGAATGTATACATGACTCCCTGAAGTAGATCCATGTATATACATGACCTCTCTGAAGAAAACTTGCATACATATCTGCAATTACTAAATCATGCCTTCGTTGCAACCACAAAGCATATTTCACAACCCTTACTATCAAATGTTCATGTCAGAGAACCATTACCATAAAAAAATTATCATTGTTAGTCATAATCATAAAGGATCAAGAAAGCATGTTTATTAGTCAGTACAATTCTTTGAGATTTATTAAATCTAAATCTCCTTCATGCTCCTTGGTGCACACCTATTTTAGATCAAACCATTCGTCAATAGCCCATAACTTGCACACCTATTTCAGATCAAACCATGCATCAATAGCCCATAACTTGCACACCTAACACTTTGATCTCCATCTCCTTAAATAACTTATGCCTTAGTCAATACCTTAGGCTAATCCTTTAGTAATGACGATGGTATTATTTGATGAGATCAAATATTTGTTATCACACTCATTACTATGGGCCAATACCATGGTAAAGACCCCTGGTATTGAGAATATCATGGTGTGGAAAATGTACGCGACTTTGCTTCACCATACTCGCATATGTACGCGACCTTTGTTCACAAGATCCACATATATTTTCCTACACTTTACCTTTATCATTCCTTTGTCTCTGAACTAATATTCCTTTGTCCACTCCCTCTCTCACATATGTACTAGCTTGTATACTCATCCTGCTACCATCCTATTGACATCTTTATCAAGTAGGTTTCCATCAAGGACAACGCATTAGTGAGAATGCCAAAAATCTTCCCCTTTGGACTTGATGGCAACCACTTTGGTGTTTGGTTACCACCACCTGTAGATAGCTGTAAACACATCTGTAGACATACCAAGATTCTCTCCCAAGTCACTAAGCATTATCCAAACACCAATCTTCTCTCCCCCTTCGAAATCAAGGGAAACAAGTTGACGGAGTTGAATAGAGACTTATTTCTCCCTTTGTAGAGATGAGCACTGTAGATCTGATGTTGTTGATTATGAACACTGACCATGCTCCCCCTAAGCATATGTCGAAACTTCTAGAAGATATACAAAGAAGTACATAATGTTATGACTCAACCAAATATGACCTTTCCTATCACCAAGGACTCATGCTTACATCAATCACCCAACACAGTTGGGTTACATATTTGACTCAACATTACATCAAGTGCCCAAAATAATGGGATTACATACATAATTGACTTGACTCCAATAATCTAAACATGACTGAATATTACAATTTTACATCATGGGTATTTACACGACCTTTACATCGAGAGACAAATATGACATTTATAACCAAAAGCAAAGACCTCATTTGTGAGGTAGCAAGACCATGATAATCATCAACAACCATTATTCACCATATAATAATTTTTACCATGAACATATGACAATAGAAATATGAAAATAATTATGCAACAAGGAATGGTTAAGAAGTAATAATGCCAAAAATGCCCTATTAGAAATATAGCAAATGCTCCCCTTGAACCTGTGCCATCTGTTTACTGTCAAGGCTGATTATATCCAACTCATTCACCTGTAAAGTCTTCAAAGCAATTTCATCGATCAATAAAGCCATCAAAGCAGCAATGTCATATTGTAACAACCATCATAAGCCAATATCACTTCTAAGTTTTATTTGATCAAAAACAAACTATAATGAGTTAACAGCAGAAGCATAGGGCCAAAGAACCACTGACTGAAATATACCAAAACCTCTTCTTGAGTCTGTCCCATTTTTTCTTCTTCATAGAGAAAAATATGCTACTGTCTAGAACCAAACTTGTGTATACACACAACTATCCTTCATGTTATCCACATACAGAAAGTAAGATGTAGTAATTTTAGTCTCAGCTCCCACTGAACTTGAAATATCTGTTAGAAAAATTAACAAAGTGACGAGGCAGATACCACTCCTATTTTATGTCTAAGATATTTAAAGGAATCACGTGGAAGTGGATTTGTAAATATATCCATCACTTTTTCCTTTGAGGGAACATATTCCAGTTTAACCTTTTGTTCAAGCACCTGTTCTTTCATAAAGTGATAATTGGTTGGAATATGCTTCATTTTTTAGCGCATGACAATATTTCTAAAAATACTTATGGCACTAGTATTATCACACAGAATAGGTATAGGTTGAGGAAAAGTGATTTGAATATCTTGCACTTTTTACATCATCCATAGAATTTGAGTACATCAAGATGCAGCAACAACATATTCTGCCTTAGTAGTAGATAAAGCAATGGATCTTTGTTTTTTGTTGAACCATGATACCAAGAGAGGTCCCAAATACAATTCTCCTCCACTAGTACTTTTTTCGATCATCAATATTACCTACCCAATTTGCGTCTGTGTAAGCATGAAGTGCAAAATATGGATCTTTGGGATAACATAGACTGAAATCTCGAGTTCCTTGTAAATATTTGAATATTCTCTTGACTTCATGGAGATGAGTTTATTTAGGATTTGCTTGAAATCATCCAACAATCCAAATGCATGCATAATATCCGACCTTGTGCCTGTAATGTAGAGAAAGCTCCCGATCATAGATCTATATTCTGGTTGGTTCACTGAGGGAGAATCATCATGTGAACTAAGATTACATCCTGTTGCAATTAGCATTCATATAGACTTGTAGTCTCCCATTCCATATTTCTTCAAAATCTGCTTGAGGTACTTGGTTTGTGAGAGAAATATACCATTCTTTGCTTACTGAACTTGAGGACCAAGAAATTATGTTAGTTCAGCAAGTAATGTCATTTCAAATTCTTTCTGCATAATTGAAGCAAATCCTTGACTCATAGATTCTTCATTTCTTCCAAATATGATGTCATCTACATAAACAACAGCTATCAAAAGCTTTTATTTATCAATCTTTATATAAATATTGTTATCTGTAGATCCCTTTATGAAGCCTTGTTGTTGAAGATACTTGTCAAGACGATAATACCATCCATGCGGAGCTTGTTTTAGCCCATATAGTTCCTCCTTAAGTTTGAAAACAAGATTTTCATCATTGCATAGAATGAACCCTTCAGGTTGTTCAATATAATCTTCTTCTTCTAGGTCCCCATTTAGAAATGAATATTTAACATACATTTGCTATACTTTAAAGTTATTATAGATTGAAAATGCAAAGAAAATTCTTATGGCTTCAAGTCTGACTACAAGTGAAATTGTTTCTTCAAAATCTATTCCTTCTTGTTCAGCATAACCTTTACATACAAGTCTTTCTTTATTTCTAATTACCTCTCCATTTTCATTTACTTTGTTTTTGAATACCCATTTTATCCCAATAAGTTTATTATCATGAGTTCCTAATATTAATTCCCATGTATGGTACTTTTCTATTTGATCAAGTTCTTCATCCATTGACTTAACCCAGCATTCATCTTTGCTTGCTTGATTTACATTTTGTGGTTCAATTGTGGATAGTAAGGTTGGATAACTAGAAGTTCCAACAATAGTTCTTCTAGTTTGTACTCCAACTTCCTTTTCACCTAGAATTTGAGATAATGGATTATTTTTCTAAACATACCTTGAAGGAGTCTTTTTCGATGCTTATGTACTGTCAATTCCTTCTTCTGATGCTTCACTAATTTCCTATTCGGTAAAATTTTGGTTTGTTGTAGGAACAAGTCCGTCATTTGCTGGTGCTTCATTTTTAATACCTGTGGATGTTTCATCAATCACAACATCAATGCATTCAACAATATTTTGAAGCCTTTTATTGTAGAATTTATATCCTTTGCTTCTAGAGGAGTATCCAAGGAATACTCCTTCATCTGCTCTAGATTTAAACTTTCCAAGATTATCATCATTATTCTTTATGTAATATTTGCTTCCAAAATCTCTAAAATATTTGATAGTTGGAGGCTTACCAAACCACAGTTCATGACGGGTTTTATAACTATTTACTCGAATATTAGCTTTATTTAGGATATTCACGTCTGTATGTGTTGCTTCCCCCTAGAAGGTATGAGGTGCTTGAAACTCATCAAGCATGGCATGTGCCATTTATTGGATTGTTCTGTTCATTCTTTCTCCCACTCCATTTTTTTTAGTTTTGGCTATAGAAAATTTCCTCTTGATTCCATGATGTTCATAAAAGTTGAAAAATTCATTTGATATAAACTCTCCTCCTCTATCAGATCTAAGACATTTAATTTTAAAATCTAACTCATTCTCTATTATATATTTGAAGACTTTAAGTTTATCAAATGATTCATCTTTATGTTTCAATAAGCCAATCCAACACATTATAGTAAAATCATCAATGAATAATATGAAGTGATGTTAACCTCAAATCAATAGGACCACACAAATCAATATGAATAAGTTCAAGTGTCTTTCTTGAAGCACCTTCTTTGGCATTAAACTGCACGCTAGTTTTCTTATCGAATTGACATGATTTGCATATGGTACTTTCTGGAGAGATGTTAGGAAAGTCATCAACTGCTCCCATTCTGCTTGACTTGTGTAATTGAGTGAAGCTTATATGTCCCAATATTTTGTGCCAAAATTAACTTTTGTCTGATTTTCTCAAGTAACAATGCTCTATGCCACCTTCCAAGACATAGACATTACCTAGAGTTCTTGTTCCCTTTATTATGATCTTACCTATATCGTGATTTCGTACTACAAAATCATTTGAACTAAAAACAGCATCATGACCTTGGTCACACATTTGACTAACACTCAAAAAGTTATGTTTTAATCCATCAACAAAAAAAACATTTCTAGTTCTAACCTTATCCTTTAGCAAAACAATTCCTTTTCCTTTGATGGCAGCATGTAAATCATTTCCAAAGGTTACATTCCTTTCTTTCTTTATTTCATTAAAGGACATAAAATTATCTTTATCACCTGTCATATGTTTTGAGCACCTACTGTCAATGTATCACAAAGCTAAAAAACAAATTTTAGATTCTTCGATTTTATTTTTCCATACCTTGGATGGTGTTGCCTTTTGTTCATTCTGAAGAGTTAGTCTCATTTTGCTTCTTCATTTAGTCTCTCTATGCCCAAAGTTACTGTAAAATTTCATCTTGAAGAGGTGAGAAGATATTGTATGAGTATTTATTTAGCCCAATCTCATTCTTTTATTTTCTTGCTTCTCTAGTCATGGTAGTTTTATAAGTGACACATCGAGCAACCTTATGACCAAAATTGTGATAAGTGAAGCATTACTCGAGGACAGTCTAAGTCCCGACGAGGTCATCTTTGGCAGAGATCTAATTCTTACTCTATTTTATCAGAGTACCAGAACTTTTAAAATCTTTACAGACGGAGAAACAACAATGCTAACATGTTGTTTCTCTTGCTCATCAAATCCACTTTGGATTTCCACCACCTTAGACTCAAGAATAGAATGCCTTTGCCTTGTATTATCAAGGAGGCATTGTTATATCGGCTTCTTAGTTTTTCTCATATGAAAATCAACAGATAAAGAAGCTAAATCAACCCCCCACTATCTATTAAACTGCTACACATGCTTTATCTCATAAATTGTGGCATCGTCAGGCTAGCTCATATTCTGCCTCGAATTGATTCCGTCGACAAAACCTTATCCCGCCCTAAGCCTTCCATCACCACTATCCACTCTTTCTATCTCAATGACACAAGAATGGTTGCCACTACACCATCTATATTATAATAATAATGCCATTTTTGCATATCTTTCATGTCTTTTTTTCCTATCTTCAAGATGTGACTTGCCATGAATTAAATTCCACATTTCTTCTATTTTATCAACTCATCAAGAGATAGATTTACAAAAAGATTTGCTTGAAAGGACTTATTTTGATAATCAACAACAACAACTTTATCCTTCCAAACTAACAACCATTCTTTCACAATCTGTAGTTTGACTTCAAATGATTGGACTTGGCCCTTAAAAAATTCAAAAAACAACCAACTCACCTCTGAAAGTAATTATTTATTCCCTTAAATGTATGTGATTAATAAGTACTTCTTCTTGCATTTTAAAACATCTCCCTCTAGCTCTCCCATAAAATGACAAACAAGTAAGAAATTATCCATTTCACTGCTCAAACCTCAAAAACAATTACAGGTTTCTTCTTGCACTATATAATACCGCTTCTCTACAAGGTGTTCTTTATTCTTGTATGCTTCAATTTTGGAGTTCTGCTTGATGGTAATCTACTCGGAGTGTTTTATATGTAGTAAATATTTTATTATATCATCTCTCCCTTTGTTTCTGTAGGTCGCAATAGTTGAGTTTTGTGTATAAGATATATCGTTGGCTCATTGGCCATCATCATCGCAGTCTTGTATTCGACTAGATTCATTTAGTGACTCGAAAACATGATTGTTAGGAAAAATATGACAGGGTGAATCAGTGTTTTAAAATTTACTTCAACTTTACTTTTTTTATTCCAACTTTTATATGTGATTATTATTCAGTGAAGCCCATTATGTACACTACTATGATGAAAGCAAATGGTGTATATCCACTCAACTAGCTTTACATATAATTCAGTGCATCACTACTTCATTAAACATGTATTAAGAAGAAACATCATCAACACATAGGAAACACATCAATACACATGAACACCATGATTTTAGGTGGAAACCTAATGTGGGAGAAAACCGCCAATGTTTTCTTTTGTGATTATCACATCCATAATTTTTGTATAGATGTTTCGAGCCATCCACCATGGCTCATCATCAAGATAGATAAAAAAATATATAAGCTAAATCTCGATGGAATGAATAAATAGAGGTGTGAGAAAGTGATGGAACATGAATGATGGTAGCCCACATATCTTAAGTGAGGTTAATTAATAATTAATAAAACTTAATAATTA